>PYHX02000495.1:42164642-42440850 GCA_004302925.2 Cochliomyia hominivorax
AATTTATAGTGCTTTCTGTTACTTTAACAAGAGCCTAATATATCTCCACTGACCTTAGCTCTATGCAGTTTGGAGAATTTGCCTCTTTTGCCTTGTTTTCCGTAGCGACTGGATGCCAAGTCAGTCCAAAAAAAAGTGGACATATTATGAAGTCCTATGAGCAAAATTTTGATTGCTTTTAGATTCTAAACTTTTCTTCAACATTCCCACGAGCATCTTTTCGCCAGAAAGTTGCGAAAAAATCTGCCGAAACATACGTTTTGTCATTCATAATGCAGCAAGAATATTTTTTAGAAACTTGACTTCAGTAGTTTCCATGTTCTGTTTCTGACTTTACATTTTTAGCAGCGTTTCTGTCAAGAACTTTTTAGGTTTACATTCTACCTGATTCAAGTTTTCTATCAACATTTCTATCGGTACAAAGTTATTAAACTTTAGAAACAGTTTGACGCAGACCTTTTAAATGCTTAACCAACTTTTTGTAGAACCAAGTTGGGTTTTGTTGAAAATATTTCTTATTTTTCGGGACACTCATTTTAATCAGATTAACAATATCTCCAATTTTTTGACATTAAGCATGTCAATTACATGTTTTACGTTATTTTCCCTCTGTACCTACTGAAAATGGTTTATAGGTTAAACTTCTTCTGCATACATTGGAATCATTTTGTGAAAACAGATTATAAATTATACCAGGATATGAACACAGACCTTTGAATTTTAGCAATCATTTGTTGACCTCTCAACAATTAGAAACTATGTTCTGGTGGAAATTAGTCACCAAATTTCTGCAGATAAATTAAAAGTGACTACATAGAATTAGTGCATATCTACTATAGGTTTCTAAATACCATTCATTTTTCAATTTCCTATCTCTCCTTCTATTCGACTCATTCTTCACAGATCATTTTATTTGAAGTCAATACTGATTGTGTCTCTAATTTTGTGCCATAAATATTTCGTAGGCATATTTTTTGAAACTTTTCATTCGTTTTTTTAATCAGAGTCTTTTGAATCTAGAGAAGCAATAAGGTGTCCATGTTTCCATTGCAGTCCATTTCACTGTCCGTCCAGTATTTTTCGTATTAACCAGCAATTTGCATTTCTTTGAATCCCCTGTAACTGACGTGACTTCTTTTCATTATTCCATTGACTAAGGAAGACAAAACTTTTCGCACTAACCACTGATTCGGATTTGTTTAAATCCCTTGATACTGATGTAACTTTATTTTCACTATTCTACACTGAGCCAATTATCGTAAATAATATTAACGAAAAATTTTCGTTGAACTTTAATGAAAAAAGCTGTTAAATAAACTGATTTTTATTTTAATTAACATAATTTCCTTTAAATTGAAGAATTTTCTTCAAATATACTAAAAAATTGAAAAGAAAATTAACGAAAAATATGTTGAATGTACAGATATTAAGTAAAAACGGCACTAACTCATCGAAAGTAAAATAACACGCAAATTTATTCAATTCTACATACTAAAATGAAGTTAATTTAAATAAATTTTTATTATTATCGATTGAAATTAAAGAAATATGGTATTTAAATTAAATAATATTCATCAATATAATGAATTTATTTTTTCTTGTATGAATAATGTATTATTCAAATCGAATAACATTTATTCAAATTAACTACATTTTTATTAACGAATATTGAAAGTTTTTCGTCAATTTGAAGAATTTACGAAAAATTAACAAAAATTTTCGTTATGATGAATAAGGGTTTCGTTGGCTGATATTAAATCTACTTTTCTTCGCTTTTGCTTTTGTCTCCTTACACTGAACCAAAAAAGGTAGTAAATATACCTTTTTTGGTTCAGTGTAAGGAGACACCGTTCGTCTTTTTATAAATTCAGTTTAACAATTATAGACAGACATTCGTTTATGGTAATATTAGCTCAACTTGTCGCACATTTTCCTCCCTGCAAAATGACTTTGGATATTAGCTTATAATTTTCCAGTTCCGATTTTTTCTGCGCCAAATCTTAAAGGTGTTTGTTAAGTTATTTTTAGGACGTTCTGAAAGGAATTTTCTGCTCCTGGTCAAAAACAAAAAAATTATAGAATTTTAAAAATATTGTTGACTTAAATTTTCCAAGCTTTTAATAAAAATATATGAATTATCAGGCAAGCAATTATGCATATATTTAGTCGTTATCTTTTCCTTGTATTAATTTTTTATTTAATATTTAAATTTTTCTTCAAAACAAATAAACTGAGTCATGGGATTTTAAATAAAATATGATAAATTTATTAATAATTAAAAAATATAAACATTTATGAAGTTAATATAAATTTATGCTGCAATTTTGAAAAAAAAAAATAAAAATGGATAAATTTTAATTTCCTCCTTATATCATATTCTGATTTGAATTATCTGTTATTCTGCACTTAATAACATTTGTCTTCTTTGATGTTGTCCGCCCCAGATCAGCTGTTTAGAAGCAACAATTTTGGTTCTGGTAAAATAGATCAAAATCTGAATTAACCACAAAAATGAGCAGACTATAATTAAATGACTCAATCGAATTGCATGAATTTTTGGCAAAAGCTCCGTATTTATTAAAGGTGCGATTGTTATCCTCTACTTGGAGGAAGTTTTGTATTTCAAAAATTAAATTTTATTATTGTAGAAACATTAAAGTGTCTTAAATTTAAAATGAAGATAGAAAATATTATAGATTAGGGTTAAAGGCATAGAGACACACCTACAAATGAGCATTTTCTTGTCTTATATTTCTAGAAACAAACTTTAATATTCAATGTAGAAGATGGACTGAAAACTACCTTTTTTAGATGGAGGTAGGGGCAGTATAAACTGAATTTGGCCGACAACTTGTATGTTAATGCTCACTTTGCTTAATTTTGTCTGTTCTGAATCACTAGTATAATTGTTTCAGGCCAGTGTTGGATTACCTTAAAAATTTGAACAGATAATAATCATACATCCTGGTCTCTATTTCTCCATTGTTTTATTCAGTAAAATAGTTCCTTGAAAAAATAATTGGGACCAAATTTGGAAACTCTTGCTGTTATAGTTCCTTAGATAATCGATAATCAATATTTGCTTTACTTGCTCTTAACCTGTTCTTATCCGTCCTACGTTTTGTCCACTAAAACAGTAAAACAAGCATACATACACACATCCCATTTTATACATTTAGGTTAAATAAGATTAAAATTAGCAATATTTTTCAATAGTGTCAGGTGAGTTATACTTGACTTTGGCGTATCGATATTTTGAGTCGAGAATGTAGAAGCCCCCTTCAAACCAAATATGTATTATTGTATTGGCTTTAGCATACATATAGTGTATTAAGTCAATATGAAAGCTACATTATATTTCGATAGGGACAGGGAAGTGTTCCTCCCTCCTAGAAATGAAATATTAACTGTCATTTATAAATGAGACTATTATAGTGTGTTGGACATTGACGTGTAGCTAGGATTGCTATAATATTTTTTGATAACCACAGTGGGGAGAGTTACCTCTTGCAATAAATAATATACCATCACATACATATCTCTCTCTTATACTGAGAGTAACAAAATTATGTGTATTGTTCTTATATGTTTTTTTGAGAGAAATATAAGTTCCTTGTAGTCATCAAATTTTATCGAAAATCGTGAATATTTGACATACGTTTCAACTGGATTTATAATTTTTAATTCACAATAATATAACAATGATCACTTTTTTAATAAAATCATTAACATAAATTTAAATTAAAAATTGCATGCAACACTTTGTTATTCAAAATATGAATTCAATCTGCATTTGCGATTCCTACACGGGCCAATAAATTCTAACTGTTTTAACAGTTAAATGAGAACTCTTCATTGTTGGCTAAAATAATGTATAATTTATTGATATAATGAGATTTTTTAACTCAAATTTCTCTTGACGGAATGTTATCTTATCAAAATAACCGAAATAATATTTTCCACAAAAATGAAACAAATAATGAATTTTAACTCAAAAATAAACTTAAATTGTGAAACAGAACAGCAAAAACCAAATAAGAATTCTGATAAAAAATATGAACATAAAAATATAACTTGAGACTTTTAATATTCAATATAGAGTAAATATTATAAGAAAAATTATTAAAAAAATGAATAAAATACTTCAGAATGGGGACTAGAAACTGATAGGAAAAAGTGAGAAATATTCAGTTGACGAAACATATTACAAACGTTATGAAGAGGACGCTTTAAATATTTTTTTCCAATAATTAAAGAAAAAAACCGAACAAGTGTAGCGAAAAAAAAGAAGATAAATTAATAATCAAAAAAAGTTTAAGTTTAATTAATGAAATTTAAGATTTATTTTATGATTTCATGCAATGAAAAATTAATATTTAATTTCAAAAAAGTGTTCTAAATTTAGAAGGAAATAAACATTCAAAAATAATTCTCGAAAATAAGCAAAAATGTTGAATACGTTTAGTTCAGTGACACCGTTTCTGAAATTTAATCCAAGACGTGTAATAATCGATAATATTGTGTTTAAATTACATTATCGTTGGACTTTTATTATATTAATAGTGGCCACCATATTGGTGTGTTCTCGTCAATATATTGGTGAACATATTAAGTGCATATCGGATACAATACCTTCACATGTCATTAATACTTATTGTTTTTTTACGCCAACCTTTACACTGGTAAGTTTGATTTGTTTTTGGAGGTAAATAAAAAATTTTACAAGTTACAACACTGTGGTATATATTTTTTATAGGTACGTCATTTAAATAATTCTGCTTTATCAGCTGGTGCTATATTTCAACCTGGTATTGGTCCCTATGAGACCCAAGAAGAACCTATTAAGAGACATGCATATTATCAGTGGGTACCATTTGTGCTATTTGGTCAAGCTTTATGTTTCTATGTGCCACATTTCCTATGGAAAACATGGGAAGGTAATTTATATTACACTTTTATTATGGAGATTAAAAGAAATTTTCACTAAAACTACTTCAAATATTTATATTAAAGACGTTTAAGAGTACCTGTGTTATATATAAACAAATTTTCTGACTCAAGGGGTCAGACTACAAATTTAGCTTTCTTCATATGTACACTATAAACAATTGCTCATCTGTTATCAATTTGAACATAGCGTCTATCTCCACTAATCCTATAGCAAATACATAGTATTGTGGTTGGGTACATCTGTTTCAGACCCAAAGCATCCAAAAGTATTACTTCAGTACTGATGCAGGGTTTAAAGAAATTGACTCATAGGTGCGGTACTCATTACTGTAAACAATAAGTCACTAATTTCATTTAAAAGCGATTCCTTAATTGGTTACTTATAAAATATGGAGAAATTCTCCCAAAATGTAGAGTTTTTTCACTCATTGAACAATAACCCAGAATCGATTTTTTAATAAATCTGCAACTTTTGATCGACTGATTGGATTTGTATGAAATTTAACATAATGATAACAAAAAAGTGTAACATTATTACTTTAAGGCTGTAAAATGGGGTAAATCTGATATATAATTTTTAACAGCGTGGTATATTAAACTGTGCCAAACTTTTGATCCTTCCACCATGATCAACATTTGTAGGGACATATTAAAAATTCTGTTTGTGAATGAATACTACTCGTTCGTGTCCTATCTCAAAGAGACATGTTATTGCTCCATTAATGCGCCAAATTTAATTGCACAGTTTCCGATATACGCAATTCTAAACATTTCGTTTTAAGGGACTACCAGTTTCCCGTGTCCTATCCAAATTTCTGTTAGTCTTTATAATTTTGTTATTAAGATTTTATCAATCTGACATACAGCGGGAAATAAATATAAAAAGTTTTAGAGATATGCGATATTAAAAGTAAAATTTGTTAGGGGGATACTACTCCCCCGTTCCCTAACTTAAATTCCTGTAGTCTATAAAATTTGTTATGAAAGCAGGTCCCCTGTACTCTTTCCAATAAATTTATTGTGCGTGATGTTCTCCACCAATATCCGAGTACCAAATTTCAAGAAAATTTAATAAGCCATTTGGTCAGGGGTTACCTCAGATATCGGTCTATAATTTTTTTCTACTGAACTGATTTATCTGATTTTAAATAGGAAGCTTCTCAGGACAATATCATATACTTTGGCAAAATCTTTTTGAGCTCCTTCAAATATTATGGATGTGATTGTGCCAACAACAAACAAAATATACTTTTAATAGGGTGTTAAATGATTCCCTCCTGGCCTAACAAACGTAATATACCCTCATCTCTACTTGTGTTGGTGGATGTTGGGAACTATTCACTTGACGACTTTAAAGGGACACCATACAATTTCATAATTTCTGAATTACTCATTTTCAAGTGGAATTGTCTTAGGATGTATTCTCTTGTCTCTTCTACAGTCTTTTCACAATTCACAATACGATACACTTTGGAGCGATGAAGTGGTTGAACATTTTTTCACTTCACTTTCTATTTTGTGTTCATGAAGATCGAAACACTTCATCTGAAAAATTGTCAGTTAAATAGATTTTTAAAATTTGACTCCCTCACTATAAAATCTTATAGCAGACATAAAGGATCTTTAAGTCTTAGCAACATGATTGTCATGAACTTATTTATATAAGTATAATATTGTTGTTTTTATAAAATTAATTCTTTAAAATCTCTGTTCATAGAAAATACGTATCAATTTTATATTGTTTTTATCACAACCAGCTCCGCCTTCAATTAAATACTTTATCTATATAATTTTCCTACTTTAGGTGGCCGCATAAGAGCATTAGTGTTTGGTTTAAGAATGGTTGGTCTTACCAAGTATCTAAAAACTCAATCTCTTAAAGTTGGAAATTTGTATATACCATCAATGGATGAGATGAATTCACGTGTCAAAGACATACGTCGTACTATGATTGATCGTATGCGTTTAAATCAATCGTGGGGTGCTCATTTAGTATTTGCTGAAGTACTAAATTTGGTCAATATTATATTACAAATCTATTTGACGAATTTATTTTTGGGTGGCGCCTTCTATACACTTGGTCCTAAAGTAATGCATGAACGTTGGACTGATCAAATGGATGCTTTAGATGTGGTTTTCCCTAAAGTAACAAAATGTCATTTCCATAAATATGGTGCCTCTGGTTCACTACAAATGCATGATACATTATGTGTAATGGCATTGAATATTATAAATGAAAAGATTTATACGATTTTATGGTTCTGGTATGCGTTTGTATTGGTTGCCACCATATTGGGTTTGATATGGAGAGTGTTTACATTGTTCTTTTATCGAAGGTAAAGAGAATAATTCACAATAGATGTAAAATATTTATTATGTTTTTCTATGAAAATTATTTAAAATTTGATGTTATTTTTTCAGCCTTAAATTCACTCGTTATTCCCTTTACTGGGCCAAACCAGGCAAATTGGATGAAAAGGAATTATCGGCAGTTATTAGTAAATGCAACTTTTCAAATTGGATGTTTTTATTCTTTTTGCGCAGCAATCTTTCGGAATTCCTTTTCAAAAAAGTCATATATCATTTGGCTAGCGAATTTCCCGATGAACAACGTGATAATAGCATAAATGCTTCTTTGGATAAAGCTGTAGATCCGTCTCATATGCAAACAATGAGAATTGATGAAGTCGATATACCTCTGCTGAATAAGCCCAGTAGCAGTAGCAAACTTGAATAACTTTTTGTGTTCATTTTAATATGTATTTTTAATAAATTTATTAGTATTTAGTTTTTAATTACTGCTTGCGCATTTCTTTACGACATTTTTTAGAAGATTTTTCGAAATTTCAATGAAATACATTATTTTCGTATTTTTAACGTTTGCAAGAGTGTTTTTATTTAAGAATTTAGAATCTGATAAATGATATTTAAATTTATCGTTTCTTTCGTATCGCCAAGAAAAAATCATCTTAGTGTCCATAAAGTATATATATATATATATATATATATATATATATATATATATATATATATATATATATATATATATATATATATATATATATATATATATATATATATATATATATATATATATATATATATATATATATCGATTTAGCCATGTCCGTCTATCTGTGCAGTGTTTGGAATTTTCAATTGAATACCAAAATCTGTTCAGTAGTAATAGCCTTATATCTGAGATAAACTCAAAGTCAATCATAATATGTATACAGTATTGTTCGAAACCTAAGCAAGTTTCGCGCTGTTAGTACCCATTGTCCTATATTATCTTATGAAACAAATTAATGAAAACTTCCTTGGAAATTATAATACAATAAAAAAAACTCCAGCTTAAAAATTAGCTGTTCGAAACTTAAGCATATTTTGAATTTCTTTAGTATTTTCTGTATCATTTGAGAAGCATTTAGCGCTTCAGACTTTTAAGCAGTATATCAGCTCCAGATTTCCTCTGAAGCATCGTACTCAATCTCTCCCATTAGCTAATAACTAATCTTTGACCAACTTTCAATTGTTCTTTGGAGCATTGCAATACTGAAACATCTATTGAAATGGTATTTCTCACATAACATAACAAATTCCCGATTTGGTTGGTCTCGGATGATGTCGCCCTTGCTTTGTTCTTCTTACATGACATATTCCTTCCGAATTGAATTGATTGAATTAAAATAAACATTAATAATTTTGAAACTTTAATGAAAATTCACATGTTATAAGCTGTTTTTGAGTTCATTTGGAGGAATACAGCAATCTACCTGATCAGGAGCGTAGTCGGTTCCCCTCAGAAGTTGGCCACCTCAGGTATGTTGGTCTTTACCAAAAATTCATTTATGAATTGAGACAAAAGAAGTCAAGCCTAAAATAGACTTTCTGCCAAGGTATAAACCTCTTACACATGTACCTATTTGGTATGTGTCATAATGTTAGAACTTGATTCACAAGTTTTAAGGAAAACTCAAGTTGAATATCGTTTGGTGTCCATATGAAAAACTTCTAAATGTTGTTGCTTTTGGAAAAATAAAATTAATTATTTTATTTGAAATTTCGATATGATTTATATGAATTTCTCTATTAATAAGGGAATTTAAAAGATTCCCAATTTTTGATATGGAAATACCCAAAATCTCAATCATTACAAATCATGTTTAATAATTTAGCTTTTTCATTTCTATGAAAAATGTAGAATTTTTAATTTACCTGCGTTGGATAGGGCTTGCGAACACGATCTTGCAAGTTAAGTGTACACGCATTCCGGTAAAGATTAAGATTTATAAAACAAGAATAAAATTATAAAGTTCAGAACAACTAAATTTTAATTTCGATTAATTAAATTTTTTAACGGATTCAAATATTTCTATGGTTGTTGCAGCAATATTTTTAGAATAAAATAAGCAATCTCCGTCACATATTTAAGAAAAAATTAGGATCTAGATGGTCAACTATGGAGGCTCACCGTCTACGCTCCTAACCTATGTGTTTACATAAACTCCAGATCAATTTCAAAATATCTAACCTCTGAACATATGATTTTTTTAGGGATATTGATAAAGGGTTCAAAAGTTACAGAATTATTTTCCAAAAAAAAATTAATTTGGACGCACTGTGATGTGGTAGGATGTGAGTGAAATGTATCACAGTTAGTCGAGTCAGTTATAAGACTTGTCATAGACCGGTAATTGTAAAATTTAAAACACTTCTTAACCATATTCACTTGCAAATCCTCAATTATTAATTGATAAATGTATTTTCACATAAAAATATGTTTCATATTTAAATTCAAAACCACGTTTCCATTAAATTGAAAGAATTTTTCTTCCATAATCTTAAGTCTAAATATTTAACCTTTCTAAAGTGTTCTTAATTAAGCAAATAAGAAGACTATTTAAAAATGCATAAATTTCTACAAATAAAATAATGCAAATTTTCAATAACACCCACATGCTGCTGATGATGATGAATCTTGCGATAAAACTTACTAAAACTATTTTAATTAAAGTCATTTATAAAATTGTATTTGATCTTCTACCTTTTGTAAAATATTAATACCCTACAACACCGTAGGTGGTTTTGTCCGTACTGATGTTTGTAACATATAGAAAAAATGGTGTATAACTCGCCTTTAAGTATACCGTTCGACTGTCAATCTGCCTGTCTGTCCAGCTGGCTGTCAATATAAATGTTGTGAACACTTTACAGGTCGCTATTTTGGAGATATTTCATCAAGATTTGGTACATGTTATTTAAGGATGAAGCCTATTGAAATTGTTCATATTCTGTAATACAAATGTCCTCCCGGAATACGGTTTTAAGTTATAAAAGTTCTAAATATAAAGAGAATATGTCTTATTATGTTCTTAATCGCTGTGCCTAATTAGCTAGGGTCGGTCCATTACTTCTCATAGGTCCCAGATAAGCCCCCTTCCAAATATTACTTTGAGGGGCACAAATCTCACATATTCGTTGGTGTTGTAATAACAACTTATCAAATTATAGGTGTCATTTTCAACCAACAATATGGTGTAGGTCATTCCATCGGTCGAATTTGTTCGACTATAAATTGTTTACTTGTTCTAAAATAAATTGTGTTCGAATTAATTAAGAATGGAATTAAAATATAAAACACATTTATTGATTTTAATTGTTTATTAAAAATTTAATCCGTAAAACTATGTAGGGCGGATATCTAATGAAAAATTTTGTTTTATATGTTTATATCTTTCAAATTATTTAAATAAAAGACCTTCATAACAAATAAAAATTTTCATTCTATTTAATGCTAAGACTACTCTCAGTTAATGCTATTGAACAGACCTCTAACACCTTCAATTGCTATAAACGCCTTAACTACATTAATATGCATTCGAATAAGGTCATAACTCATGTGCATTTATTTAAATTTGTATTCGAATTAAAATGTGAAAGTTTCTTAAAGAAATTATTTTAAATGACGAATAATTATTTATTAAAAATAAGTAATAAATTTTAATTAAAAACTGTCTGCGATTAATTATCATAAGATCCACTTAACTAAAATATACATCATACATAGTTTAGTAATTAAACCTTTTTTATTTTTAAATATTTTATGAAACTTGTTTAAAATTTACAATAAAAAAATTAATAAATTTATAAGAATTTTTTTAAAATTTTGTTTCATTCTTTTTGTACCCTACACCACCGAAGGTAGTTGGGGTATTATGTGTTATTGCTAATGTTAGTAACATGTAGAAAAAATGATGTTACACCTTTAAGTATACCGTTCGGCTTAGAATCACATTCTGAGTCGAGTTAACGATGTCCGTCCGTCCGGCTGGCGGTCCATGTACATGTTGTGAACAGTCTGTAGGTCACAATGAAATTTGGTACGTATTGTTATTTTTGACCTAAGGACGAAGTTCTTCCCGGAATGGGATTTTAAGGTCATAAAAGTTCTAAATAAACAAAATTTGGCACAAGTTTTTATATTCTAAAACGATGTTCCAAAAATATGTGAGGGTCGATTCATTATTTCCCATAGATCCCGCACAAAAACTTTTTCAAATATCACTTTTAAGGGCAAGAATCTCTCATATACATTGGGATTGTAATAATAATTGGTCAAATTAATATAAATATAAACAAAAATTGTTGAGCAAAATTATGCGAGGGTGGGTTCATAATTTCTTGTAGCCCCTATATAACCACCAGAAAAAATTATTTTTAAATACATAAATTTCACATAAACATGTACACACTTAAGAATAAATCAAAAAGTCAAATTAAACGAGGGTCGTTTATTAATATTTTCGTAATCATCGCATTATCCGACGATAATGTGGTATGAGATAGTCGGGCTTGACCGACTATACATTATTACTTGTTTCTTTTTTTTAAGTATTCAAACAGGTTACAGTTTGTCAAATCTTATCAATAAATAAATAAATAAATTTTTATTTTAATGTGCAAAAAAACTGTATTCTCGAGTTTGTTAATTTATGCACATTTATTTTTTGCTAAAATCAATTTTTCAATATTTTTTGAAAGTTTGAGTTTTTTCAACTGATTTATAAATATAGCACTCTACAATGGGTATGTAAATTTTAAAACGATTTTGAAAAATTGAGTTAAAAACGTTATATTTACTAAACAGTTGTTCTATATTAAATTTCGAAATCGGAAACATATGCATTTTGAGACTTACGTTACAAAGAATCCACCCTTTACACAACCTCATAAAGGATGTTGCACAGTAGATTCTAACAAATCAGAACTCTTACAAATTCGAATTTTCCAAATCCATCCCTTTCAATAAATTGAACGCTCTGAAATTAGAACCTGTGGCTCTTACTTCTGGACAATTTTTTAATTAAATAATTGATATTTGCTCAGTGATATAAAAAGAAGAATTTCGAATAAAATGTAGCGATTTTTATTGGGTCAATTGTTAACAAAACTTCCTTTGGCCTACCTTCGAAGGTAGGTTGGGGAGTAGAAGACGTTATATATTCATAAAAAGATTTTTTTTGTACTAAATTTATTAATATCTGTTCAGTTTTTATGCAAATAAGAACTCCCAGAAGTTAGGACATTTTAGAAATTTTTGGCTGCTCATGGAACAAGTTGGTTCTAATTTCTCAGACTATATTAATTAAAAAAAAAACATAAAACCATAAAAAGCGGATTTAAAGTATGAAAAATCGGTTAACCGGTATCAGAGATTTAATTATATAATTCAATAATAATTTACAAATATCCTATAAAATTTGGAGTGTTTGATTAGCTTCCATATAAACATTTCTCGGAATACAATATTTTAATTAAAAATATATCTATCGAAATCTGAAGATCTGTCTACAAAGGACCATATCTCCCCTACAGACCCACTACCGTAAACTACTTTAAAATGCTTGAATTCGTTTTTGGATTTCAAGAAAATCCAGAAATGTTTAAAGGTTTTAAGTACTTTATTTTTAAAAGATACTGAAATATGTGTTTCATATCGATATCCGACTGAATGCAGTGGAGGTAGTTTCGGTACATAAATCTTCATGGGGGTTTGGCATATTTGCTGACAGTCGGTCAGGTAAATCAATTTAAGAGAAATCTGTCAAGATAGGTTCACTTTCCTGGTTGGCTGGTGATTTGAGACAGATGAGTTATATCTCAATCGGAAAAAAACTGCACTTAGATCAGATAACCGATAAATATAAATATTATCCTCTTCGTATGAACAGAATAAGATACTTAATCTATAGTAGGTGGGACATATCAAGTTATGTCACTGCAGTTTAGGCAAAGACAGTAATAGACTCGGTTTGTCTTCCAGCAATACTTGTTTCAACTGCAAGAATATAGTCCAGGAAGAGGCGGTTACTAGGAATCAAAAAGCACTGAGATTATCATTACTCTACTTAGTAGTTAGTTTTTAAATAAATTATCATTCAAATCTTCAGCTTCAGACTTCAGCTGGATGTGCATCCAATACTCTTCATCTTTTCCAAAAACAAAAATTTCTAATTAAGTTGCAAAATAAACTTAAAGTGTGACTCAAGATTTACTTTGTTCATAATGGTACCATCCTTTATTATAACTTATTAATTGTTTTTTTACAAATACAACATAATGAAATATGTTGCAAATGTCCTGCGAAGGGCACAAATAGGTCAAAAGGTCATGTTAACAGTAACCTTAAACTGTTTGACATTTTTACTTAAAATCATCATTTCGTAACTTGTATGCCACCTGATATGACTCTGTGGTAAAATCTGGCTATTCAGCAAAAAAATTCTATTCTCAAATGACCTCTCTGGGAGTTTTATAACGATTAAGATAACTGCTTAATTCCAGAAGTCTCTGAAGACCATTCCGATAGAATTACAATTAAAGGAAATGTTAATTGTTTCATACAAAATGTTAGAACCGGTATCGGTTCCTTCTTCTAAGAAATTTTTTAAGGTTTTGAGCATTTAAAAATTAAGATTTTAAAATTAGTTTTTCATTAAATTTTAAGGAATATTTATTCAAACTAAAAGCTCAAATTTCAGATTTCATGAAAATAATAAAACTTATAAAAGAGTTTTGGGTATAAATTATTTGAAACGTATTTGGAAGACGATTTATCACTGGGATTTAATAACCATATAGAGAAGAAAGTATATAATTCACAATAAAATACTTATTAAATAAATAGTTATTGTGAATTAAAAAGTTTGATATTAATTTGAAAAGTAAATGTTTATTTTGATTAAAATGTATAAAACTTTTTAAGATTGAAAGTTTTATTATATTTGAAATTAACTTTTCATGTTTTGTGGGTAAGTGTCTTATTGTGAATTATGTATATTTACTTTCCCAGAAAAAATATATATTTTTTGAAATATTTATTATTTTTTGAAACAAAATAATTATTTTGATTTATCTTGATAAAACTTTTTATAGTTTCAAAAGTTTTATTACATTTAAAATTAACGGGGCATATTTCTCGTTTGTGTCTTATTGTGAATTATATATTTTTCATATTAAAATTTTTTATTTTGTTTTCAAAGATTAAATTTTCTGTTTTAAAGATTGAAAAGTTTTAATAAATTTCAAATTAACTGGCGTGTTTCGCATAGGGTACTGATTATTTATATAACCACATACATAATGTAGATATGTCGTATGTTACTAACCACAGACTGACTTCATAGGAGATTGTTTGTCTCTGGTGTCAAATCATCATGTTGCCATTGACCGCAATATGCCATATTTTTTTCAAACTCAAAAATTTTAAGATTTAATAAACAAAATCAATGTTATTTTGAGATTATGAAAAAAAGTAAATGTCAATTATATTTACTTAAATATATAAAAAGTTAAATAATATAAAAAATAATCATAAAAACTGCTTTTCTTAAAAAAGTAATAAATTTATAAAAATAATAAGAAATAAAGAAATATTATTTATTTTTCGAAATACCAAAAATGTAATTTTGTTAATTTTATATAATAAAAAAATAAAGTTGAATTTATTCGCTGGGAACCAGTTTCACAAATAAAACAGTAATCATTCATTTAATTGTGTTAAAAAAAAGTAAATTTTTTATTTCACAATTTTGCACGACTTCAACGTAATGACTGTTTAATGTGGCCATGGCGGTTGGATAATAAGATTTGGTGTGGCATTATTTCTTGTCTGAGCTAAATTTTATAAACTATTTAATAATGCTGTGGTTAAATGAAATGTATATTTTATTTGGGCCGAAATCCCGGCGGTACTGCAATACCGGGCCAACCCTTGACAGAAGCGGAGCAAGCTCCTAAACATTCCGTCGAATTACAAAAATCAGTTTAACATTTGTTGTCCTCCGATGGAGGATCTATCAGATGTTAAGCTGATAAGAACAGATACTACACTTTGATCTTAGCCAAAAGGCCGAGAAGCGATAACTGTAACATGGATTTTTCATTAGTATTTCATTTGAGATAAATATAAACTAAATGAGAATTATAAAAGAAAGTAGTTGTAATTTAAGTATTTGCCTCAAATTGTTTTATGTTTAAGGGATATTTAATATTTACTAGTTACTAAAGATACCTAACATTTTAGGTATATAAAATACATGGGGTTATTTTTTAAAATCTGTTCTCTATTTCTAGGTAGAATTTATCTCATAGGGAATTTTTTGTTAAAAATACAAAATTACTTGGCAATGGTAAGTGTTTAAGTTTAAAAAATGATATTAACTGTAGAGTAATACATAAGGAAATAGTATACGTATTATATATGATTAAAGGTAATGTAAAGTATATTATAAAATTAATTTTAAGTCCTAGTTTTTGTACCAGAGTAAAAGAAACATTTTTTAAATATTTAAATTACAATCTAATATCTTGTTCCTTTCACCATTTTTCCTGTTATAAATTGATCTTTGACATTACTGAATGAAAAATATATGAAAGTATTTTCAAAAAAACTCCCAACACACTCTTATAGAAATGCGGCCCGGTTGCTCAGTGCCTCGGGTCTATTTGGTACGAAAAGTTAAAGCGAAAACAGATTACTAGTGTCGAACAAATTTTCATTGAAATGATGTCTTAAAAGAAGCCATTATCTAGCATTGCCGCAATAGGATTGAAATTTATGAAGAAGCCTTTTTGAATCCATTGTAAAAGTTTAACATGTACCAAAATTTGACGTGAAAAACTCAGTTATATACTGCTCCATCTTAGAATAAGAATATTCTCAACAATATTCTATCATTTATTTCCTTTAAAGAAGTGGTCTCTGGTATTCCTGGTCACACGTTACAAATTGTGGAAAAAATGGAAACTTCGTATGTCACTTTTTGCCTTTCGTATTTTCGTAATTATATAAATTCATTCAATACCAGACACATAAGTCATTTAAACAGTGTGAAAATAATGTATCTACTTAGAATATTGAAATTTATACACAAATGGTGATAATTCAAAAAAATGTAGGACATATTATGGCACTTTTTGACTTTCGAAATTATATAAATTCATTCAGACATAAGTCAGTTAAAAGATATGAAGTCAGAGTAACAAATTGGAAAGTCCTTTGTAAGATGACCAATTCGATCATTAGAATGAGCAATGAAATGTCCCGTTATATTGGTTTACCGTCGCGAGAATTTGAAATGCTAATTATTCAAGGAAGAAAAAATTCAATAATCAAGAAAAGAGTTGGAGGTTCAGTACGAAAGATGATATTTTAAGGCGTATTTTTGGAAAGGGCACTATCTGTTATTCGATAAGGGTTGAGTTATGGGACTGTAATTGATTGGATAGTTCATAGTTTTGTAAAAATTTAGTATCCTTCTAAATTAACTCTAAAACCACAGTCAGCAGGAGACTCACCCAAGGTAGTAATCAACAATTAATCTAATATGAAAGACCGAGTAATTCTACATAATTGTTATCTTTTCTTCGACACAGATCATCTGTGTATTGCAACAAAGACAACATAATGCCTAAAATGATTGCAGAGGCTACTTTTTCGAATTATAGTTATTGATCTCAAGATATCCAGAAAATAATATATAAATTTTTTAATAGTATTTTATCTAAGAAAACTTAGAAAATAAGATTGACAATTTGCAAAGAAAACTTTTCTAAAAATTTTAGAAGATGCCATTTCTTAAAGAACTTAATTTTTATAATTTGTAAGAAATTTCAGAGTGAGAAGTAACTTTTAAATCCGAAATACCTAGAACCGTTTCCATAAAATTTTAAATTTTTGATTTGAGTTATTTGTTTGAAATGGTGATTCTGACATTAATTATATTTTGGGTATTTACTCATTTGGAAATATATTTTAAATTTCCTTTCAAAGCTGAATGCGCTCAAAAGAACACTATATCGTGACGAAAATATGAAAGCAACTAGCTCCTCGGCTGACTAGCTCCCCGACCATCTAGTAACTTGTACTTCTTTAAATTTATTTAGATTCGAATTAACTGTGATTATGTAAAATTGTATATATTAATAAGAAAAATCGTTTTGAAACCATTGCGTGGTGGAGGGTATTTCAAATTCGTCATAAGCGATATGTAGTTAATATATATGATCTTTTTAGGACTTTGGGTATCGTATAAATAACTTGGGCGTATGATTAACAACTATTTTGTGGTTTTATATGTAAACAAATTTTAACGGTTTTTATAAAAAAAACAGGTGCGTTATACAAATTCATTCACTCAAATGCAATAGTGCATAAACGCAACGATAAAATAATAAAAAAATTTCAATGATAACTATCTATTCTCCCGACTTTTAACTCTAATCCCTCCCCCTCATTTCTGTACCACCCTGTTTTTAACTAAAATTTTGATTGAATAATTTTTTGTCTTAAATAAAAATCACATATAATTTTTTATATAAGAATATGTATTAGTCATCAAAATAAAACACACCTCTTGGGTGTTGAATAAACTTATCATAGATTTAGTCTTTTTCAGTTTTTCTTTTTTTTTTCTAAAAGAAAAAAATCAACTTGTCCATAAAATAATCAAAATGAAAAAAAAAGTCTCAACAAAAGAATTTATTGCACTTTATTTTATCATAATAAACATAAATGACTGACTATTTTTGTAGTTGTTGGTCTCTGAAAGAACTAGATATTAATGCAACAAAAAATTTATCGATCCTAGAAAAAAGTATTATTTAACCTTGGAAATTCTATATTGAAGTTTTAGGATACAAGTGTTGGTTTCAAATAAATAACACTTTTACTATTTTAAAATTTTGATAAAAAGAAATACTTTTGCCCCTGAAAGTGTTTTCGAATGACGGTTTTCTTTGCGATGCTTCAAGCTCACGATGTAGCGAAAATCTACAAAGGACTTCATAATGAGTCAAAGATAATTTTCAATTTAAAATCTGACTTAAAAGAATCCACTTCATAGAAATAATAACTTTTGATTTCAGTATTATTCTCCTTTTGGTGGAATTCTATTTTGTGGTCCCACTCGGTTACAATAACCAAAATTTCTCTAGATCCCGTAAAAGAGTGAAACTTATTTTTAAAATCTTGTTAAAAATCTCAGCAACAAATGTAAGGAATTCTTCTTTCTGAAGATGATAAGTATGATCTTCAATATATTTTTCCAAAAGATTAAATTCCATGCCCTGAACCTATTCGGTCATAATATATAAAATACTCCAAAAAACACCTAATGAACCAGATGTAATTTTTAGGAATCTATCCAACCTAATTCAGGAACTCAGCTTTTTGTGGAAGTTAATTCAGTAACGCGGGAAGATTTTTTAATATGGAGATCTATTTGACCACAATACCCACATCAGACCAATAACCTGCTGGTTAGGATCTCAATTGATTAAGCAAACTAAAATAAGACAAAGAAAGAAACTGGAAAGATCCAAAAGCAACTGAAATAAACTGTATAAAACGGAGATGCTTAGTGGAAGCTATATGATATCTTCCGATGGGGGTGTTTTATGTTAATTATGTCGAAGAATTCATAAAGTACTTTTTTCTAGTCCATTTGACCAAAATACCTAAAATCCTCAGAACGGAACTCAAAATGAGCCAAAGTAAGATTTCATATTGAAATGCCATATTCTAGGGATGATCGCTATATAACTGAGAAATCTTTTCCATAAGGTGAGATTGCATGTGATGGAACCATATGTTTACAATATCCAAAATCCTCTATAGAACTTATAAAGAGGCGAAAAGACTTTAAAAAATTTAACAAAAATCTATTGTACTTTTGGACACTTTTTTGTGTTTTTCAACTCTTTTGAACAAGAACCCTATATTTATCTACTGGCCTTAGCTGCGGGCAGTTTGAAGGATTTGCTTCTCTAAGTTCAAATACCACTCAAGCGCTTGTTGAAAATTTCGGTATTTATAGACCGTATAACAAAGTCGGCTTCATTTGCGGCAACTGCATATTGCTTATCATATCAAGAACCTTTTGACAAAATCGACAGCTTTGGGATGATCAAAAAAATATCATATAATAATAATCATGTTTTAAAGAAAAACGTGTGTTAAAAATTTGTCGACCTTATTTCTTCTCAAAATTAAATAGATTTTCCAATTTTGACCACTGATTCATTCTTTACATTGATTTTATATTTTCAAGATCTCTGGACACTTGGATGACTTTTCGTCGACATTTGAAATCCTTTTAAATAATTTTCAACACTAACTAATCTGATGCTCTTTATTTTGTGATCATATTTTGATACTTCTCAGCAAACAGAAATTTATTGATCTTAAACTGTTGATAAATCAATCAATGATAATATCAAATAACTGTAATAAACATCATCTTTGTAAGATTTTCAATCAAAATTTTAACTCAAGAAAAAAGTGAATGGATGATCAATTACTGATCTCTTATTTCTAACAATTTCAAAAATCCTAATTAATCACCAAAAATATTAAAGTTTATTATGGGTGAAATCATTTAATAATTAATTAAACTTCAAATCGCAAAAAAATTCCAACTTTTAAAAAAGTGACTAAATTAAGATAAGAACTTTATGCAGTTTTATTTCTTTTAATTCCGTATTTCAGATTTTTTATTTACAAAATTAATTTTTATCAACAAATTATGTCAAGGTTATGAAGTGAATAATTTATAATCTTTAAATATGACTCCAGGAAAATAATGACAACTATATAATACGCTACTAATGATAAAGTCGACTTTATGTGACTTTTGTGCTGATCAATAGAAAATAATTTCTAGTTTATGCATAACGATCAGTATTGGGCATGTTCCTACGGACATGATTGCGATTGTGCGTCCATCGGTAGATGTGGATGACGATCCTAGAAAAAAGTATTATGTAACCTTGGAAATTCTTTAAGGAAGTTTTAGGATTCAAGTGTTGGTCTCAAGTGCAGACCAGTGTAGTGTAGGTCAGAAATCAAACTCGGAATTAAATCATTATTTTCGATTTATCTTCTTTTTAAAAATGGATTTGGAATTTGGATTAAAATCGTTATAATAATCTTTTGCTCTTTTAGGATTTTGATCTTTTTGATTTTTGTATTTTTTTATAATTAAACTCTTTTCGAAGAGCGATAAAACTCTTTTTTCAAAATAAACTCTATGCAAGAGAACTCTCGGATTTAAATCGAAAAAGATTCGAAAACTTTCGTGTTTTTGAATGTACCATTCACTTTGTTGTAGAGCATAATATTTTTAGCCTAAGTTCACGATCAGTTGAATTACCACGAAAGATACGAAAAGTTATGTATCGAAATTCATAGAATTTGATTTTATATATTTAAAACATTTTCATGATACTCTAATATAAGAGATTATAGGAAAGTATGGACCGAAACTTGGTTAACTTTTGAGCGGAGCTTTCAAGTTGTATAAATCTTAAATATACAAATAATATAATCGACCAATTACAAATTATTAATATCAGTAATTGGTCGATTAAAAATTTACAATTTTACGAAAATCTTTTGCCTGAACTTAGAGGTTGCCTCAGATATCGGCCTATATCTTTAAATATACTGAACCTAGTTTTCTGGCCAAATTTCATTGTGCTCTATTATTTTGGATGTGAGCGTGCCAACAACAGATAGACAGACTTGAAAATGCATATACATTATGGAGTCTGAGATGATTCCTTCTTAGAGTTACATACGAAATGACAAAGCTAATATATCTTCATCACCATATGTGATGGTGGAGGGTATAAAAAAATGAAACAAATTCACAAAGATCATAAACAACTACTTAAATACACAAATGCAGCTATAAAAAGATAAAAGACTTTTAAATAAAAATCAGAAATTACTTTGTAATAACAACAAAAAAAGTAATAACCATTAGCTTGAGCCATTAAATTGGAACAGAGAGAAGGGTGATCATGGGAGGAAGCGAAAAAAAATCCAAATGAATTAAAATGAAATGTCATTGTCATTTTGTCGGGCGTAAATACCCTAAATTAAACTATTTTGATATAGAAAATTACCTCAAAACAAGTAAGAACGTTATATACGGCTACGCAGAATCATAAATACCCTCCACCACAAATGCGTATGAATATATTTCGTGCATACACACTCACACATACACTTACAAACGTATAAAATACATAAAAGTTTTTCTTAAATGTAACACAGGAACTTTTAATGTGGCATAAAATTAATTATTTTTTCAGCTATAACTTTTTTTTACTGAACCGATATTTACATTTCTTGGAATAAAATATATACAACAACAAATATTATGAAAAAATTTCATTTAAATTTTTCAATTTATAATTGAGAATTTTACAAATATTCTTCAAATGAACTTCGAAGGTTGCCTCAGACATCGGTCCATATCTTTTAATATACTGAACCGAATAGGAAACTTCTCAAGACTATTACAAACACTTACCCAAATTATTGTGTGAGTGCCACAACCACAAACAGACGGTCGGACAGATGAACATAACTAAATCGACTAAAATTTTGATTTGATGGCATTAAGTGGTCTGATATGGTTCCTTCTTAGTGTTACACACGGAATAACAAAGTTAATATACTCTCTTCACTACTTGTGTTGGTGAAGGGTATAAGAATAATTCACCTAAATAACAACAACAAAACGTTTTTAAATACCGAATTGTTTTCAAGTGTCAGTTTTTGATTGACCAACACTTGAAAACAATTGTTTACCAGAAGAAAAGAGTATTTTGAATTAGATTAGATTTTTTTGGGTTATTTAAATTCATATTTCTTAAGCTAATTTTAAATAATAATTGTATTAAGATTTTTATCTTAAAATACCAAAAGAAAAAATTATCAAAACTGAAGTTTTACAACAGTGATTTAATTTTTGGCAAAAAACCTTTTACCAAGAAGAAGTATGAACGATATATACGACTGTACAGACTACTTAATTTACTCCTCATTTAAAGATTGATGTAATGAACCACTTTGCCACCAAGAAGTATATCGAAAAGAGACACTAAAGACTTTGGACAAGCAAGTAGTCGATGGATCTGCATTGATACCATTCCGAAAGAACTTATTCAAGCAAATTTTAGAAATCGTATCCTAAGCGAACCGTATTTCATTAAGGACATTCTTCATCAGTCGAAAAGATGACCACGCGTCTAGTCATTCCTTAAACGAATCAATCGTCTTTGGTACATTAATCTTAGAAATGTAAAAAATGTTTATATTTTGATGGAGGGGATCAAGTTCCAGGGAATTTGTCCTCAATTGTATAAAGTATTTATATAAGTATTTGGTATCCTTGGAAAGGTTATAACTTAAAGGATAATAATATATAAATAAAAAAATATTACATGTAAATTTCATTAATATTTTTATTAATCTAATGTTTTTATTTACGCCGTAATTTTGTAAAAAAATATTTGACCACAAATGAAGTCTATACCAATAATGCTATTATTATGAAATTTGAGTATAATAAGAACAATATTGTTCTCAATGCAGTACAGTAAAAAATTCCCATTGTTTTGTTCCGAAAAAGCCAAAATTCCTATTCGGCCAAAAATTGTTTTAAAAAGTAACCATTAACCACTATCGTTATAAGACGGGACTTGGTCCATTTGAGATTTTTTTAATAAATAGCTAACACATGTATCTACACGATAAGAGCATTTTATTTTGTTTTGCAATCTTAACTTCATTTGGTTTCACATTTGTTTTCTCCTTAAAAACATAATTTTTTGAAATATAATGAAATTCCGATAATGTCAACGGGAAAATATTTCCTCTGATGCCCTCGAATTTACTTTATATACATTTATGTTAAGAATTCTTTCACAATTAAGAAATAAAATTTGTAGTCCTGAGGAAAATAATTGAATTTAAAGTGAAAAATATTATAAAAAAAATTTCCTAAATTTCTGTTTCAAAATAATAAATCCTTTTGTTGAATCCACTAGAAATACGATTTTTATACAAACATTATATGTAATTTTATAAGGAATCCAGAGCTCACTGTGTTCCAAATTTTACTTTGGTCTAAATATCTCCCAAACTATAAGAGATAACTCTCACACAAATAAGCACATTTTTCAGAGAATTATAAGGGTTCAAATATTTGCAATTTTTTAAATAATGTTCGTAACCGATCCGACTAAATTTCTTTTCCAGTCCGCAGCACCCATTAGGAATATGCTTTCTTACAAATCGATTAGAAAACACCTATAGAATGTACGCATGAAATTTTGTTAAAAATATTTTTAATAGTTCCAAAGTTATAGAATTATTTCCACTTATAAAGAGTTTTGGGCCACATTGCGAAGGGACGAATTTTAGAAGTCGGTTAGGAGACTCCTTCAAATCAATTGGAAAACTTCTTGAAAATGTACCTGTGAAATATTTAAAAAAAATATTGAGCAAATTTTGAGACCAATGCACTGCTTTTACTAGAATGTTTAGCAGGGCTCTAAATAAAACTTTTTACACTTGGGGTTGTGGAAACATAACCATTTTGTCATCGCCAGTAGGAATACAATATAAAAATAATTACTTTTGTAGCGCTTTGATTCATTAGAGGACTTAATTTTAAATGTCCTTAATTATATCAGACTTAGGAAAATACCCTACTCAGTTACTTTCAATGAAAATACAATTTTCTCTTGCGTCTGATAATAATAAACCCGTTTGGGTTATGTAGTTATTTAATCATGGTACTTTTTCTTTAATTTAAACTTTGACCTATTTGGTCCGATAAGTTGTGATCAAAACTAAAGTAGTTCTAAAATTGTTTCAGTAAATATAACGATCTATATTCTTAAGCGATTCCTTCCTTGATGTAACATACATTATGACCAAACTTAATATACATACAAAAACCTAAGAAATTATAATCCATTACAATTCACATGATCTTTCGAGTGGGCGCTATTTAACGAAAAATATCTGTTTCTAATTTACCATAATTCTGTACTTGAATTCACTTTTATTTATTTTTATTATAAATAAATATTTTTTTTTTTTTCAAATTTTGTAATAAAATTTATTGTTTAGTTTTGACCGAAATAAAAACAAAAATAGTTCAGTTCAAGAGGTCATTCAATTGGAAGGCGTTGTTTAGATTGGATTATTATTCCTTATGGTTAAATTAAATATATTTTGTAATGCATTGTTGTTTTCTTACATTCAAATGAATTGTTATTGTTATGATTTTTTAAAAAATAAATCATTGTATTAACTAAAGATGAATATTTAAAGTTAAAATAAATAAAATTAAAAATTTTCATTATTGTTTTAAAAATTAACCTTTTAAAATTATAAAAAATATATATAAAACAAGTGAAAATGTTATTTTAATTTTAGATAACCTCCAGTATTAAGAAATAATCTGAATTCAACATTTTCCCCCGCAAGCTGAGTCCATTATCTCATGGCACATTTTTTACTAATGACAAATTTTCCCACGTAATTTGTTTGTGAGAGAAAATGAACTGCCTCAATTTTAAGATAACACAAATAAGAATGCTATGCCGAATCTTCAATACCCTCCAGCACAAATGCGTGTGAAGTATATATATGTAATACATTCTCACGCACGTAAAAAAACTACTCAGGACTATAACAAATTCTCAGTCAAAATTTTGCTGAACTTTGTCAAATATTGTGGATGTGAGCGTGCCAATAACAGAAAGACAGACAGATGGACATAGCTATTCCGACTCAGATTTTGATTTAATGCAAGAATATTTTTACATAATGGGGTCTTAGATGTTTCCTTCACCATCTTAGTGGGTTGAGGGTAAAAAAATGAATGAAGCCAATTTCTTATAACCTGTACTTAAGTAAATGGTATTCCAGTATTGGCGTTCAGTTTCGATCGAAGCAAATTCCAGTTAAAAGGACCAAAATCTCAAGTATAAGGCTAGCGATTCAAAACTTTCTATCACCCAATTTCCAATAAGTTTTTTTCGGCCTTTCAAAATGTTCTGTTGAATATTCTTATCAATTTGCAATCGAAACTGAAATTGTCTAATCCAAGTTCAATGGCTCACAATATATCGCCTACGGAGTATGACAGCATTTGGTCGACCGCAATCTCTAATGCTAGTCAAAAAAAACATGCAAGTGCATCAATTTTATGAAATAATCTTATCAAATTCGAATTACAATACTTTACATTCTTTCGGTTCGGTTTTGATGTTGGGTTGACATATGGATTTCGAGCCAAAAGAACTGTTTCGGCTTTAAGGTTAAAAACATATTTATGATATTCTGATATGTTCCTTTTCACCCACTGTCAACAGTCTGCTAAAATATAATTGTTCTCCATTCACAATATATCAGCTTCAATATTATCAGCTCACAATATATTATTTTCTTAACACGTCTTCTTTCTGCTAAGGCATATGGATTTCACGCCATAAGAACTGTTTCGATTAGAAGTAAAGAATTCATCAGATCCGGGTTTTAAGGCGAGTGAATCAAAACTTTCCATCCATATAGTTTTTGGACCGATCTTGCAATATGTAGGCATACATTACATGATTAACAGTTATTACCTTATTTGTGTTGGAATATCGATTGGTACCCCTGTTATAAACTGATATACTTTCACTTAACACGCAATACGAATGCACGATTATTCGATTAGTGATTGAACGGCTTAACACATAATATTTTGCTCTTAAGATTATCGCTTTATATTCTGTCAAAAATAGTTCTTTTTGAGCGATCAAGAATAATTTCCGGAATGGAAAATTGTTTTTAAAACGATTTTTGGATATAGTTTTTATATGGGCACCAATTTGTTTAACAACATACTTCGTCGAGAAATGTCTCCAATTTCACATCGTTAAACTCTTTCAGCTGATCAAATCCTTTAAATGTCATTATTATTGACACAAATTTTAAAAATCTCATTTACTTTGAAGCCTTAAAATTAACTAACTAAAGAGTCTGACCCCGATATAAAAAAATAAAATTAAGATTAATAACCAACAACACTTTTTTCCTCAAATTTTTCTGAAGACATCAAAGTCATGTTACCTGCTTACTGTTTGGATGAGCATTTCCATTCGTAAGTCATTGCAGTAATGCAATCTTTTCGAAAAGAGAAAATTGATCTTACAAAACAATTCTGAAAATATAACGCATTTCTTTGTTTTGTGCAAATTTTTATTTAAATAAATTATTATTTTGAATAAATTGTGGTAAAATTGCATAATCAATTTTCAGATTTTGTTGTGGTTTGTTTTGAATTTCAAAACGATAAAAATGTTCCTTAATTAGAAATGGATTTAAAAGAAAAATTCTATATTTATTACAGTTGTGGTTTCTCACTTAATTTGCTCGCTTTAACAAAGATCTTTTAGAAGTGGCACATGAGTTCTTATAAAATGATTGTATTCACAACAGAAGGTAAATCCTTTCTCAGCTCTGTATCCCAGTTTCAAATCTGAGGGACATTCTTCTACATTACAACCATTTGGATGATTAACGTTACCCTCATGATAAATATTATTTAAGACCAAAAATACTTTTCCCATTCCTTTATAATTAACAATTTTATAGATCCACAATGGTATCGGAATTTTTCGTTGATTGGCCAAGAACATGGGCACCCATCGTCGTTGAGCATTTTGTAATTTTAAAACACAATCTAAACCTGTGGGTAAAACACTATCCAAATTACAATTTAAGACACCAGTACAAATTTTAGCAGGGGTGCGAGATGGATGACGTGCCCATTCCTCGATGTTACGCCAATTACCTGAATCTATGGTTTTGAATTGAGGTATAGCATTTATCAGTCGGAAAGTGGAATATTTTAAATTAGTCAAAGCAAAATCGGCACTGGGTGTTAAGTGACCACGATTAATAATGTGATTCACATTATGTTCATCCATATATTCCTGATTTTCGCCCAATAATCTTTTAAATCTGTTGAAAGTATTTCGACGTGTGAATGCATAAAAATTATTGCCAAATATATCATCATATTCAAAACGAAAGTCTTCTGGACGATCGCCTCCTAAAATTGGTTTAATTAAATAGTTTTTAAGTAAAATATGATGAAAGGTTCAAAAAACTCACCCTTCGGATAAGCCATATTAATGGAAAATATCGGTCTTAGATGTTTCTCATCAAAGCAAACTTTATAGGTTTCGAGAAAATAATCTTTTTCACCGTATGAAATTTCATAACCGATTTCATATAATGTATGAGGGCAATAGCTATATCTTTGCGTATGCATAACTGATTCTACAGCACGAGCTTCTGGACAGGGCGGTACCAGAGGTAGTGCTCTATCAAATTGTTGATTAGTTAAACATCGTACATTTGTTTGTTGTCCACGACAAATCAAACTAATCTGTCTACATATTGGTACCTTATTATCTCGTAGTAATTGATATGTATTCGTATGATCAGTGATTAAAATTAAACGCCATTCATCAAGCCATCCATCGTGGTCATAGTCTATATTACACGTTTGTGTCAAAATGTCTGATATTTGACTTATAAAAATCAAAATTTTTATTATTAATTTTAATAACATTTTTGCGATCTCTACAACGTTACACTTGCAACTGAATTCAGATCAAATTTTATTTTGTATTCAACTTTAATTTATTTTTTAAATACGAAAAAAATTAGTTCTGGGGTTTTCCTATGTTTTGCGGTGAATAGTCGTTAAGTTAAGAAAGTTGCCAGTTGTTTATTTAGTGTGAAATGGGAGGAAAATAGGAATAATTGAGGAATTATGTTAATAATGTCACATTTTGCATTCGATGCTTTGCTCAGTCAACCACCTTCTATTATACGTAACACAGTGGGGTAGAATCGATTGTTTTTGTTAGCATTATAACTTTGTGTGGATCCTAGCAGAGCTCCATGGGCGAAGTTATAGGGGCTCAAAATGGGGTTCCACGGAAGTGCACTTTTATGTTTCCATTTATTTGAAAAACTTAATTTTAAACTTTAAAAATTTTACAAGTTCACATACAAATGTTTCACCCGGAATGAAGTTTAAAAGTCATATAAGTCTTAAATATGAAACAATTTCCATTATAGTTCTGTATGCTCATATTCACATATAAAAAAAATAATTAAAACAATTACAAAGATGATATTGATAATATTTTATTCATACATTTAATATTATTAATTACAATTTTTTTTCAAATACTTCACCCATTTGTTGCAAAATCGTCATAACTCATAAAAACATTGCTTGAGACAATATTAAACTGATATTTGATCTATTTTTATAATTGGTTCTTCGTAGATTTAAAATCGTTGTTGCAAAAATTTTAAAATAACAAATAACGAATTATTCCAATTGCGCATTTATTCACCTTAACTTATTTCTATAAAAATGTGAAAAACTAATCACATTTCAAGTTTTCATTCATAAATTCTAAGATGTATGATCCTGTTAAAAACATTAAAAATATGTTTTGTGAAAAAAATAATTTTTTGAGTTATGACTATTTTACAACAAAGGAGCAATATATGAAAAATATTGATGATTGTAGATATGTATTAAATTCATTATATTTTTAACCTCAAAGTTTAACAGACACTTTTCAAATTGGGAACATTTTCCTCAATAAAATGTTTATATTCACAACAGAAAGTATAACCCAATTTTACGGTCTCAGTTAATTTCAAAGGACATTTTTGTTCTTTGCATACATTTGATGGCACTTTTACTTTACCCTCATGATAAATGTTATTCAAAGTCAAAAACACTGTACCGGTTCCCTGATATTTCACAATTTTATAGATCCACAAAGGTATGGGAACTTTATTATCTGCAGTCAAAAACATGGGCATCAATTTATGTGTTTCACTATGTTTTAGCGCCAAAACATAATTCAAATTCTTATCCAAATTAAGACCTAAAACTCCAGTACAAATATTAGCAGGAGTTCGAATTTTATTACGTGCCCATTGTTCTATTAGACGCCAATTTCCATTATCGATTGTATTAAATTCTGGCATAGCATTCACCATTTGGAATGTAGAGTGTTTTAAATTGGTTAAGACGAAATCGGCACTGGGTGTTAAATGACCACGATTAATTATATGTTCGGGATTTTTTATATCCATGTATTTTTGTTTATCGCCCAGTAAAGTTTTGAATCTTTTGAAAATATTCGCTTGTGTGAAGGCATAGAAATATTTTCCATAGAAAATATCATCAGGATTAAATAAAAAGTCGGGACGACCACCTCCTGAAATATTTGGAAATATTTTTTTAACCATTTTGCTATTATTTATTTCATGAAATAAAACTCACCCACTGGATATGCTTTATTGATGGTGAATATGGTTCTCATATATTTTTTATCAAAACACACCTGATAAGTTTCCAAAAAGATCACCATTTCTTCGACAGTATTGTTATCATGTTTGTCATCAGTTTCCAACAAAGTTTTTGAAACATTCACAGTAATATTGTAACCAAATTTATAGAGCGTATAATCACAATAGTCAACTTTTTCTATAATACGTTTAAATGGTAGCGCATCATTTTCTAGACATTTTTCTTTTAGAGGTAAATCAATACTAAAAGTTTGATTTTCGAAACAATTTGCTAATAATTGTCTGGGTTCGGTGTTACACATTAAGAGGATTTGAGAATTTATAGGCACCGCATTAGTTCTGAGTAATTGATATTCATTATTGTGATCTTTGGCCAGAAGCAAACGCCATTCATGAAGCCATCCTTCATTATTATATTTTAAATTACATGTTTTTGTCAAAATGTTGGGAGTGAAGTGTAAAATAAGAAAAATCTTTATAAAACTCTTTAGTATCGCGTTCATACTGAACTTGACAGAGATGCACTTGGAACTAAACTGAGTACACAAACAGTTTTAGTTTAGTTAGAATACTTGAGAAGAGAAGAAGAATATCTAGAAATATTTATGGTGGTAAACAGGTATTTTAAATAGAATTCGTTAAGGGGTTTTTTACTCTAGATCACTTACAAGTAATAAAGGACATATTAAGTTGATTACTCAGGCTGTAACGCCAAGAAAATAACCGTAGAAGAATACATAAATTTATTTCAGCGACTTTATCAATTCATCATATCAAATTAAATATTTACCCTCGAAAACTTGACCTTAATTCGTTCAGTCAATTTAAGTATGTTTCACGTTCAATAGTAAAAACAAATACCTCCAACCACCTATTGGGTTGTAGGGTATTATCAGTTCTTCAGAGTTCACATTAAATAAACCAGTTTAAACACAAGGAGTAAAGAAATATAAAAAAGTAAAAAACAAATATCCTGAGCAAAGAGAACTAAAAACTTAAATCCATACGAAAATCTTCAAAAAGAATAGATTAAGATTTTGATATTGTGGTAAAGGTTTTATTTAAATGTTGTACATTCACTAAAAGCGCTAGAAATTATTTAAAAACGCTAAAATAAGGACTGACACCGAAACATTTTTAACACACCTTTACAAATATAATTTCCATTATCGATTGAGGCATTGAATTCACCATCTATAAAGGAGAATGTTTTAAATATATGAGATCCGATTTCTTTACATTTGTACTGCGGAAATGGTCTTTTGTATGACTTCTGATGATATTGAAAGTTCTCCATTCATTTAACGATAATCTTCGTTAATTGAGGCTTCCAAAAGAATATTTTCAACTTGTTCATCTAACGAAACATTTCCTTGTCAAATATATCTAATTCATATTTTTGCATTTTGACCCTAAGATTCACAGATAATCGAAAATATTATTTTCGAAAAAAGAAAATGGTCACATTTGTATGTGTATAAATACATCTGCTGATCTCTCTCCTTAATCTCTTTCCTTCTTTCTTATAAACTTCGTTAAACTGTGTGGTTTATATTTTAAATAAAACTTAATTAATTAAACATGAAAAATATCAATCATTATAAGACGTTATATATTTATTGCAGTTATCGGTAATTTATTCATATATCGCTCATCTGGTGCAAGATGGTGATTTTGCTACTTATGAGCGATTTATATGTTTATTTTATTTTTAACAAACACTTTGTAAGTTGGGAACATTTTTAGTAATAAAGTGATTATATTCACAACAGAAAGTATATCCCATTTGAACGTTGCGAGGTAATTTCAAAGGACATTTTACTTCATTGCATACATCTGATGGTACTTGTACTGCACCTTTATGATAAATATTATTCAAAGTCAAAAACACTGTCTTAGTTCCTTGATAATCCACAATTTTATAGATCCACAAAGGTATAGGAATTTTACGATCATCCGTCAAAAATATGGGTGTCAATTTATTTGTTACACTGTGTTTTAGCGTCAAAACATAATCCAAACTCTTATCCAAATTTTGACCTAAAACTCCAGTACAAATATTAGAAGGAGTACGTGTTGGATGACGTGCCCATTGTTCTATTAGACGCCAATTTCCATTATCGATTGTTTTAAATTCTGGCATAGCATTCACCATTTGGAAAGTAGAGCGTTTTAAATTGGTTAAAGTGAAATCGGCACAGGGGGTTAAATGACCACGATTAATTATATGATTTGAATTTTTTATATCCATGTAATTTTGTTTTTTGCCCAGTAAAGTGTTAAACCTTTTAAAAATATTCGCCTGTGTGAAGGCATAGAAATATTTTCCATAGAAAATATCATCAGGATTAAATAAAAAGTCGGGACGACCACCTCCTAAAAATTTTGAAAATATTTTTTATAATCATTTTGCTATGATTTATTACATGAAATACAACTCACCCACTGGATAAGCCTTATTAATAGTGAATACGGTTCTCATATATTTTTCATCAAAGCACACCCGATAAGTTTCAAAGAAGTGTTCTTTTCCCTCTATTCGGATTTTATAACCGAACTTATAGAGAGTATAAGCACAATAGCTAACCTTTTCCTTTAGACGTATGAATTGAACAGCATCATTCTCATCACATTTTTGGCTCAGTGGTAAATTTATATTGAATCTCTGATTTTTTAAACATCTCGCTGTTGTAAGTCGGGGTTCGTTATTGCACTTCAAGTATACCTCAGAATTCGTAGGCACCGAATCACTTCTAAACAATTGATATTCGTTATTGTTATCTTTGACAAGAAGTAAACGCCAGTCGTTAAGCCATCCTGGATCATTATAATTTAAATTACATTTTTGCGTTGCAATATTTTTTATTATTAAGTAAAAAAATTAAAATTTTTATAAAATTTTTTAGTGGCGCTTTCATGATGACCTTAGCAAAGTTTCACTTGCTACTGAATTGAGTAATAAAAGTTCTGAGCCTTTTTAAACTATTTGAGAATTAAATAAAGAACATTTATAAATATTTACCCGAGTAAACACATATTTAATAGAAAATTATTTTATGGCTTTTTTAACGTTATGTGATGAGTAATTACGTTTAAAATAGTTTAAGCATAAATATACAATATTGCCAAGTTTAAATTTCCAATGCTCAATTTTCAATTTTCCGCTTAAATACTTTCGTAGAAGTTTACAAAGTTTATTGAAGAGAAACTTGTCGATTCAGAGAATTTTATAAATTTCAATTTATGTGATATTTACATGGTGATCGGTACATGTAATATTTTGCAATGATTTTAAAACGATTTTTATATCCTCCACCACCACAAGTGGTGAAGGGGGTATATAAACCCGAAAATGCATATATGTTCTTGCATCAAATCAAAATCTAAATCGATTTAAATATTTTTCATTTTGGTTTTCTTAGTTCCTTTACCTTTGCGGCCTCAATAAAGTCCCTATTTTTTATTTTTATTGTTGCAAATTATCGTTATGTATTCCATTGACGCAGAATTGCCTTTTAAAGTCACGGTTTCAATTTCCCAATTTTTGATTCGAAAATGCCAAAAATATTAATGCAAAAATGTTTTTTCCAAAAAAATTGTTCAGAAGTTTAAGTCTTTCAAGCCGGACTTTTCAATACCCTACACCACATTGTTGGTTATAAATGGATATTTTAATTTTATATATCATTATGGTACTAACATTTATGTGGGATTTGTGCGTTTTAAGAAGATTTTTCTTTAGAGGTTTATATGGGAATTGGAGGAAATTATGAAAATTTCATTAAATCAATTTAGAAAGTGATTCTGAGCAATATTTTTTCTACCCGTTTAAAACTTCTGCACAAACTCACAATACCTCAACCACCTACGGTGGTTTAGGGTACAAATGAATGAACAATAATTTCAACTCCTCATCTTCAAATTTTATGGAACTGCCTGGTTTCTACTTATTTTCTGTATAGAAATCACTAGTTTTAAATTACGTAATCCAAAATAATGTTTATACAATAGAAATTATTTTTAATCGATGACGATCCACTCTAGGCGATCGCTTTGAATTTAAAATAATTTCACTTGGATGGAAATATTAAAGGTTTTCGTTTTCGATTATAGAAAAACATTGGCAACATTAAACTATCCAATTAAAGCATTAATTGTTTTTAAGCCTCAACGTTTTACTAAAAAATATTTCATTAATTAATTAATATATGTAGAGTCGATCTCCTGGTTCCACGTTTTGCATTTTGAATGGAATATTTTGTATGGAATTGAAAATTATAATGTAGAACTATAATAATAGAATAATATGTTATGTTTGTAGTATAAATCTTACAAAGATCACCAGACTAGAAATCGTATATTTTTTATACGATACGATAAAGAATATAATATATTTTCAGATCCCATTATGTATTTATATTCTTGCATCAAATCAAAATATAAATCGATTTAGCTATGTCCGTCTGCCACTCTTACAACTACAATAATTGACAGAGCTCAATGAAATTCGGCCTGAGTATTTGTTATTGTTATAAGAAATTTCCTATTTAAAACCTGCAAAATCGGTTCATTATATTAAAAGATATAGATCGATATATGAGACAGCTCTAAGTTTAAGCAAAAATCCTTTTGTAAAATTAAGCTAACAATAAGCTAAATACACTTCATTACCATTCCATTTATCAAAATCGGTAAAGTAAAAAAAGTTATAGCAAAAAATATTACTAATTTTATGACTCATTAAGTTTTTCAGTGTTGTATTTAAAGATAACGCTTACATATCGTTTACGTCTGGGAATGTATATATGTGTGAGAGAGTATGTACGAAACATCACGTATTTACTTCACACACCGTATATAGCATTCTTACTTGTGCCCCACAAAGGGTTAAATACAATTAAGTTTTTAAATAAATAACAATCGCAATTGAATAAAAAATATGGAGAAACAAATCTACTGTTATTGATAAAAACTTATTTTCCAAAACAAAACTTATTTATTATTCTTTTAGAATTTTTTGGAAAATATTTATTTTGCCAAACATCTTTTTTTCCTAAATTCGCTTTTTATCTTCAAAGTGAATAAAAATTTGATTAGCTGAATAAATAAATAAATAAATAAATAAAAATATAATAGAAAATTAAAAAGTAATTTTCTGGAAGACAATTCAAACCATTTTGATGTCAGGTGCGCTTTGATGTCCCACAGTGGTACCAAAACGCTTTTTTTTTGGAAATAATTCTGAAACTTTGAAACTATTGAATATTTTGAACGAAATTTCACATGGATATTCTTGAGGTATTTTCCAATTGATTTGGAGAAGGATATGTTTCTAGCGAGTCCTTGGGTCGGGAAATGGATCTCTAAATTCCATAAGAATTAAGGTGTTATTATGAAACATGAATATAATATGGATAAACTTATATTTTATGTAGAACTATAAAATGATTCCCACTATTTCATTCCAAAACACCCAAAATTTCCATCCGAGAAAACTTATTAAAAATTTTCACTTTTTTCTTCAGTTAATATCTCAGGATTTTTTTACGATTCCAGCTTTGACATTTTTTCCTCCTCAAAAAAAAACTAAAGAAAAATATTTGAAAATAAACGAAAGTCCGATAAGGCTATTTGGGAAATGGTTTTCCATAATGTCCCCCGATTTTCGTTAAAAAATTCTTTCAGAGTTGGGGATAAAAGTTTATAGTCCAGAAGGAAATAATTGATGTTGAAGTGAAAAAATGGTACCACCTTTTTGAAAAAAATCAGTACAAAAAATCAGTTTTTTTCTAAATTTCTATTTCAAAATAATATATCATTTTATTGAATCTACAAAGATACATAGTTTTCACACATGAATCAGATATTATAGAATTCATAGAATTCACGCAATATTTTAGAATTTTTTTTGGACCTGAATAGAGCCCACCAAACTCAATAAATTAAAAAATCTCCAAAAGTGTGTCAAAAATTTACTCTGATCTAAATATATCTTTAACTATAAAGTTATCCCACACATGTAAGCGCATTTTTTAGAGAGTTAATTCCGAAAAAACGTTTTCAGATCACTGCGTCCTTATGAAGTGAAACAACAATAACGTATTGAGAAAGTAATTAAGATGAAATCTTTATACTCTCACTTCAATATTTCCTTAGATATTCGATAATACATATTTGCTTTATGTGCTACCATTTGCCCTAATACTTCCCGCCCAACATTTCTTCCAGTTAAACAGATCCTTGTGATTGGGAACAAATTTTTTTAACACTCGCTGTGTGTAGCAGTTTTAATTTTATATTATTTTTTATACTTTACCTCTCTTCCTGATCCTAGCGAAATATATATTTAAAGTCTATATAAAATCAGCCCAATTATTTGACCGTCTGTAAATCCCAAACAAACACATATGATCGTAATCCAGGTTATGCTCATGCCTCATTTGCTCTCTTGTTTTCTATCTGCCGAAAATCCTTTTAAATTTATTCAAAACAAATAAATCATATTTTATCTTGAAACATAACGCCTTTGAACTCTAATTATTTACACGTTAAATTGCTTAAGATTATTTTAAATGGAATTAAATCAACTTAAAAATATTTTTAAGTTAATCGCAGTTAATTGAACTAGTTTTCAAAAATATATATACATATATATTCTTATCGGAAACTTGTATCAGAGTTTAAAGAAATATTCAATCAACTTCACAAAAATTCTAATCATATCAAGGTTAAAACAAATATTGAAAAAATAAAGAATCACGACTCAAAAAATAACGGTAAAAATATTAAATTATAATCAGAATTTTGAAAATTATTTGACTTTTTGTCAATATAATAATGTTCTTCGGAATGTCTATGTTATGGGTTTTATTTCGCATTTTTTTTTTGCTTAAAATAAAATCAAGTTATTATACCCTACACCATAATAGATGACAGGAGTATACTTATGTGCAGAAGTGTCTACCACACATACAGCCAGAAATTTTAAAGATTTATCGATAAATTTTGATACTGATAATTTTTTCCAAGGGCGAAATTTATTAGTGCTGATCTGTTCAATAATTCAGCAAGATCCAATACAAATGTCTAACGGAATGGGGGTTCAAACTAATAAAACACACAGATATGAATATATTTTAATAAAATTCATCACCAAAAAAATTTTACTCCAAATCTACATATCACAAATTCAAAAAATCGGTTCACAAATGTCCTTAACTCCTAAACAAACTCCTTCAAAAATCGCTTTAAAGTGAATAAATTGAAAAAAGAGTGTGATGATAATATTTCTAATGTTTAAGATCTCGTTCCTATAACTCTTATGATCCACACCACCGAAAAATATATGCTTTATATATAATAAAAAATCGGTTCACAGTTTTTGTATGTCTGCGTTATAGTGAAATGGATATATTTAGTCGGCCTTAACCGTCAATAACTCTCATATTTGTTTTTTTTCTAAATTTAGTCATAAATAAATGTCATAAAATTAAACAAGGTTATTAACGCATAACGGTTAAAGTTATATAAATTTATAATTTATGATTTAACAGTTACAAATAGATTTTAAGAAAAACTGATTTAACCTTTAATCAGGGTATGGAAAATTTAAAAATAAATTTATTAATTGTGCGATTTTTAGTGTTTTAAATTTAGAAATTTATTTAAAAAAAGAAAGATTTTTTATAATTTAACAAATTAAAGATAACAAGATCAGATCCTCTATAGTAAATAATTCCCCATATTTTGGCTGATCTAATATTATGTCCTGATGATAAGACATTTTTGAAACGGTACCAAAACAATCACCAGTAAATTTTGTATGAAGTGAAAAACCGAATTATTCGAGGCTAAAAGTAGTGAATAGATATTGACCTCTTAAAATCACAAAAAGGTGTCTTACAAATGATCCAAACTGTTCCAAAAACTGACAAATGTCTAATAGATTGTTTTAAGATTGAATTTTGCTAAAGTACTTATAGGGGACTGTTTTATTTAGTAGTGAATCGAAATCCTCCCTGTTCAATTCAGGAACATTTGGTCACAGATATCTTGTGAGTGTTACGTGTGATAGACAACAAGACGGACACCTAAAATTATCTCATAAAATTATTCGCAGTCAATCAATACTTCTAAAAAGCATAATGCCCCTGCCACCTATGACGGCGAAGCATTTTGATAATCTTAATGGAATTTAGGCAATAATGTCGTTACCCTTTTAAAGATGTATTTTTGTTTATCGCCCAGTAAAGTTTTGAATCTTTTGAAAATATTCGCTTGTGTGAAAGCATAGAAATCTTTTCCATAGAAAATATCATCAGGATAAGCTTATGGGAATATGGTTCATATTTTATCAAAACACACCTGAGAGGTTTCCAAAAAGATCACCATTTCTCGACAGTATTGTTACCAGGTTTGTCATCAGTTTCCAACAAAGTTTTTGAAACATTCACAATAATATTGTAACCAAATTTATAGAGCGTATAATCACAATAGTCAACTTTTTCTATAATACGTTTAAATTGGAGGCGCATCATTTTCTAGACATTTTTCTTTTAGAGGTAAATCAATACTAAAAGTTTGATTTTCGAAACAATTTGCTAATAATTGTCAGGGTTCGGTGTTACACATTAAGAGGATTTGAGAATTTATAGGCACCGCATTAGTTCTGAGTAATTGATATTCATATTGTGATCTTTGGCCAGAAGCAAACGCCATTCGTGAAGCCATCCTTCATTATTATATTTTAAATTACATGTTTTTGTCAAAATGTTGGGAGTGAAGTGTAAAATAAGAAAAATCTTTATAAAACTCTTTAGTACCGCGTTCATACTGAACTTGACAGAGATGCACTTGGAACTAAACTGAGTACACAAACAGTTTTAGTTTAGTTAGAATACTTGAGAAGAGAAGAAGAATATCTAGAAATATTTATGGTGGTAAACAGGTATTTTAAATAGAATTCGTTAAGGGGTTTTTCACTCTAGATCACTTACAAGTAATAAGGGACATATTAAATTGATTATTCCGGCTGTAACGCCAGGAAAATAACCGTAGAAAAATGCATAATGTTATTTCAGCGACTTTATCAATTCATCATCATCAAATTAAATCTTTACCCTCGAAAACTTGACCTTAATTCGTTCAGTCAATTTAGGTATGTTTCACGTTCAATAGTAAAAACAAATACCTCCAACCACCTATTGGGTTGTAGGGTATTATCAGTTCATCAGAGTTCACATTAAATAAACCAGTTTAAACACAAGGAGTAAAGAAATTAAAAAAGTAAAAAACAAATATCCTGAACAAAGAGAACTAAAAACTTAAATCCATACGAAAATCTTCAAAAAGAATAGATTAAGATTTTGATATTCTGGTAAAGGTTTTATTTAAATGTTGTACAGTCACTAAAAGCGCTAGAAATAATTTAAAAACGCTAAAAATAAGGACTGACACCGAAACATTTTTAACACACGTTTTTTCATTTAAACTTGTAACCAAAGTATTATTTGATATCTTTTTTGATCAAGTTACATTGGTCAAGCATTCAAAGTCTGCCGGGAGAACTTGTCCGTTAATAGAAAACCTGCTTCAGATGGAAGAAACGGTCCGCACGATGTTTCTAAAGTTCTTGTAGTTGCGCAGAATATTAAAACTTTAAAATGTTTTTATTTTAATTTGGCGTAAAATGGAATATTTTTTGAGAATATATTTCCATGATAGCTTGTAGTTGCACGTTCTGAATATAAACTTTTATATGATAAGATTATTATTTAGTGTCGTTAATATATTTTTATATGTATCGTGAACAAAAAAATCTTTGCTAATTTTTTATTCTCTCTATTTCCCAGGAGACAGATTGGGACACTATCGAACCACATTTTGATGTTTCCTTCTTGTCGTTCTCCGTTGACCAAGGACTTCTTTCTTTCAGCCTGCAAATTCCGCGAGAAAAAAATACGCCTTCTTTACGTTTTCCGTATTCATCCAAATTGGGGTTGGTCAAATATTTCTTTCTTTTAGCCTCCGGATTGCGCATGAAAAAACTACTCCAGTGTTAAGGTAAGCAATAACTCAAGTCAATTTCTAGAATACTGTTCTGAAGGAATCAAGAATGAGTTAAAGCTTCTCATGCCCGTTTTCCAGAAAAAGTATTTACCAATCTTGCAGCACAATCGTTGTCATGATAGATAATTTTGTCTGGTCAAATATTATCTTCATATTTAATTGATTGCTCTCTTCGAACTTATCAATAGTCTTAGTTAGAGGTTCTCCATGATCGTATGTCATGATCATGTCCTCATGTTCATAATAGCAATTTATCAATATTTTATCAGGTTCTCTGATAAAATATCGATATAGAGAATGTCATGAATTTTGGTTGCATTCAGACAACATTTCCGACATGCCAAATTATCTTTTAAAGACCGAATTCTTTACTTTTAATGTATACGAGAGAAATGTGGGCAATACAAGTTCTTCCCACAATTGGCAACAAACTGTGTTTTAAAACATAATCCAAATCCATTTCTGTATACAAATTAAGACCTGAAACACCTTAACAAATATAATTTCCATTATCGATTGTGGCATTGAATTCACCATCTATAAATGAGAATGTTTTAAATATATGAGATCCGATTTCTTTACATTTGTAGTGCGTAAATGGTTTTTGTATGACTTCTGATGATATTGAAAGTTTTCCATTCATTTAACGATAATCTTCGTTAATTGAGGCTTCCAAAAGAATATTTTCAAACTGGATCATCTAACGAAACATTTCCTTGTCAAATTTATCTAATTCATTATGGTTTAAAATTTTTGCATTTTGACCCTAAGATTCACAGAAAATCGAAAATATTATTTTCGAAAAAAGAAAATGGTCACATTTGTATGTGTATAAATACATCTGCTGATCTCTCTCCTTAATCTCTTTCCTTCTTTCTTATAAACTTCGTTAAACTGTGTGGTTTATATTTTAAATAAAACTTAATTAATTAAACATGAAAAATATCAATCAATATAAGACGTTATATATTTATTGCAGTTATCGGTAATTTATTCATATATCGCTCATTTGGTGCAAGATGGTGATTTTGCTACTTATGAGCGATTTATATGTATGTTTTATTTTTAACAAACACTTTGTAAGTTGGGAACATTTTTAGTAATAAAGTGATTATATTCACAACAGAAAGTATATCCCATTTGAACGTTGCGAGGTAATTTCAAAGGACATTTTACTTCATTGCATACATCTGATGGTACTTGTACTGCACCTTTATGATAAATATTATTCAAAGTCAAAAACACTGTCTTAGTTCCTTGATAATCAACAATTTTATAGATCCACAAAGGTATAGGAATTTTACGATCATCCGTCAAAAATATGGGTGTCAATTTATTTGTTACACTGTGTTTTAGCGTCAAAACATAATCCAAACTCTTATCCAAATTTTGACCTAAAACTCCAGTACAAATATTAGAAGGAGTACGTGTTGGATGACGTGCCCATTGTTCTATTAGACGCCAATTTCCATTATCGATTGTTTTAAATTCTGGCATAGCATTCACCATTTGGAAAGTAGAGCGTTTTAAATTGGTTAAAGTGAAATCGGCACAGGGGGTTAAATGACCACGATTAATTATATGATTTGAATTTTTTATATCCATGTAATTTTGTTTTTTGCCCAGTAAAGTGTTAAACCTTTTAAAAATATTCGCTTGTGTGAAGGCATAGAAATATTTTCCATAGAAAATATCATCAGGATTAAATAAAAAGTCGGGACGACCACCTCCTAAAAATTTTGAAAATATTTTTTATAATCATTTTGCTATGATTTATTACATGAAATACAACTCACCCACTGGATAAGCCTTATTAATAGTGAATACGGTTCTCATATATTTTTCATCAAAGCACACCCGATAAGTTTCAAAGAAGTGTTCTTTTCCCTCTATTCGGATTTTATAACCGAACTTATAGAGAGTATAAGCACAATAGCTAACCTTTTCCTTTAGACGTATGAATTGAACAGCATCATTCTCATCACATTTTTGGCTCAGTGGTAAATTTATATTGAATCTCTGATTTTTTAAACATCTCGCTGTTGTAAGTCGGGGTTCGTTATTGCACTTCAAGTATACCTCAGAATTCGTAGGCACCGAATCACTTCTAAACAATTGATATTCGTTATTGTTATCTTTGACAAGAAGTAAACGCCAGTCGTTAAGCCATCCTGGATCATTATAATTTAAATTACATTTTTGCGTTGCAATATTTTTTATTAGAAGTAAAAAAATTAAAATTTTTATAAAATTTTTTAGTGGCGCTTTCATGATGACCTTAGCAAAGTTTCACTTGCTACTGAATTGAGTAATAAAAGTTCTGAGCCTATTTAAACTATTTGAGAATTAAATAAAGAACATTTATAAATATTTACCCGAGTAAACACATATTTTTAACGTTATGTGATGAGTAATTACGTTTAAAATAGTTTAAGCATAAATAAACAGTATTGCCAAGTTTAAATTTCCAATGCTCAATTTTCAATTTTCCGCTTAAATACTTTCGTAGAAGTTTACAAAGTTTATTGAAGAGAAACTTGTCCATTCAGAGAATTTTATAAATTTCAATTTATGTGATATTTACATGGTGATCGGTACATGTAATATTTTGCAATGATTTTAAAACGATTTTTATATCCTCCACCACCACAAGTGGTGAAGGGGGTATATAAACCCGAAAATGCATATATGTTCTTGCATCAAATCAAAATCTAAATCGATTTAAATATTTTTCATTTTGGTTTTCTTAGTTCCTTTACCTTTGCGACCTCAATAATGCATTCATATATATAGCATTCTTACTTGTGCCCCACAAAGGGTTAAATACAATTAAGTTTTTAAATAAATAACAATTGCAATTGAATAAAAAAAATATGGAGAAACAAATCTACTGTTATTGATAAAAACTTATTTTCCAAAACAAAACTTATTTATTATTCTTTTAGAATTTTTTGGAAAATATTTATTTTGCCAAACATCTTTTTTTCTAAATTCGCTTTTTATCTTCAAAGTGAATAAAAATTTGATTAGCTGAATAAATAAATAAATAAACAAATAAAAATATAATAGAAAATTAAAAAGTAATTTTCTGGAAGACAATTCAAACCATTTTGATGTCAGGTGCGCTTTGATGTCCCACAGTGGTACCAAAACGCTTTTTTTTGGAAATAATTCTGAAACTTTGAAACTATTTGAAACTATTTTGAACGAAATTTCACATGGATATTATTGAGGTATTTTCCAATTGGATTTTCTAGCGAGTCTTTGGGTCGGGAAATGGATCTCTAAATTCCATAAGAATTAAGGTTTTATTATGAAACATGAATATAATATGGATAAAGTTGTATTTTATGTAGAACTATAAAATGATGCTCACTATTTCATTCCAAAACACCCAAAATTTCAATTCGAGAAAACTTGTTAAAAATTTTCACTTTTTTTCTTCAGTGAATATCTCACCCTATAAGAGGTTTGGTTTGGTATTACAGATTTCTTAAGTGAGTAGGTAAAAGGTGTAGCTATATAATCAGGGTTTTTTTACGATTTCAGCTTTGACATTTTTTCCTCCTTAAAAAAACTAAAGAAAAATATTTGAAAATAAACGAAAGTCCGATAAGGCTATTTGGGAAATGGTTCTCCATAATGTCCCCCGATTTTCGTTAAAAATTCTTTCAGAGTTGGGGATAAAAGTTTATAGTCCAGAAGGAAATAATTGATGTTGAAGTGAAAAAATGGTACCACCTTTTTGAAAAAAATCAGTACAAAAAATCAGTTTTTTTCTAAATTTCTATTTCAAAATAATATATCATTTTATTGAATCTACAAAGATACATAGTTTTCACATATGAATCAGATATTATAGAATTCATAGAATTCATGCAATATTTTAGAATTTTTTTTGGACCTGAATAGAGTCAACCAAACTCAAGAAACTAAAAAATCTCCAAAAGTGTGTCAAAAATTAACTCTGATCTAAATATATCTTTAACTATAAAGTTATCCTACACATGTAAGCGCATTTTTTAGAGAGTTAATTCAGAAAAAACGTTTTCAGATCACTGCGTCCTTATGAAGTGAAACAACAATAACGTATTGAGAAAGTAATTAAGATGAAATCTTTATACTCTCACTTCAATATTTCCTTAGATATTCGATAGTACATATTTGCTTTATGTGCTACCATTTGCCCTAATACTTCCCGCCCAACATTTCTTCCAGTTAAACAGATCCTTGTGATTGGGAACAAATTTTTTTAACACTCGCTGTGTGTGGCAGTTTTAATTTTATATTATTTTTTTATACTTTACCTCTCTTCCTGATCCTAGCGAAATATATATTTAAAGTCTATATAAAATCAGCCCAATTATTTGACCGTCTGTAAATCTCAAACAAAAACACATGTGATCGTAATCCAGGTTCTGCTCATGCCTCATTTGCTCTCTTTTTTCTGTCTGCCGAAAATCCTTTTAAATTTATTCAAAACAAATAAATCATATTTTATCTTGAAACATAACGCCTTTGAACTCTAATTATTTACACGTTAAATTACTTAAGATTATTTTAGAATGGAATTAAATCAACTCAAAATATTTTTAAGTTAATCGCAGTTAATTGAACTAGTTTTCAAAAATATATATACATATATATTCTTATCGGAAACTTGTATCAGAGTTTAAAGAAATATTCAATCAACTTCACAAAAATTCTAATCATATCAAGGTTAAAACAAATATTGAAAAATAAAGAATCACGACTCAAAAAATAACGGTAAAAATATTAAATTATAATCAGAATTTTGAAAATTATTTGACTTTTTGTCAATATAATAATGTTTTTCGGAATGTCTATGTTATGGGTTTTATTTCGCATTTTTTTTTTTTTTTTTTTGCTAAAAATAAAATCAAGTTATTATACCCTACACCATAATAGATGACAGGAGTATACTTATGTGCAGAAGTGTCTACCACACATACAGCCAGAAATTTTAAAGATTTATCGATAAATTTTGATACTGAAATTTTCAGGGAATTATTAGTGCTGATCTGTTCAATAATTCAGCAAGATCCAATACAAATGTCTAACGGAATGGGGGTTCAAACTAATAAAAGACACAGCTATGAATATATTTTAATAAAATTTATCACCAAAAAAATTTTCCTCCAAATCTACATATCACAAATTCAAAAAATCGGTTCACAAATGTCCTTAACTCCTAAACAAACTCCTTCAAAAATCGCTTTAAAGTGAATAAATTGAAAAAAGAGTGTGATGATAATATTTCTAATGTTTAAGATCTCGTTCCTATAACTCTTATGATCCACACCACCGAAAAATATATGCTTTATATATAAATAAAAATCGGTTCACAGTTTTTTTATGTCTGCGTTATAGTGAAATGGATATATTTAGTCGGCCTTAACCGTCAATAACTCTCATATTTGTTTTTTTTCTAAATTTAGTCATAAATAAATGTATAAAATTAAACAAGGTTATTAACGCATAACGGTTAAAGTTATATAAATTTATAATTTATGATTTAACAGTTACAAATAGATTTTAAGAAAAACTGATTTAACCTTCAATCAGGGTATGGAAAATTTAAAAATAAATTTATTAATTGTGCGATTTTTAGTGTTTTAAATTTAGAAATTTATTTAAAAAAGAAAGATTTTTTATAATTTAACAAATTAAAGATAACAAGATCAGATCCTCTATAGTAAATAATTCCCCATATTTTGGCTGATCTAATATTATGTCCTGATGATAAGACATTTTTGAAACGGTACCAAAACAATCACCAGTAAATTTTGTATGAAGTGAAAAACCGAATTATTCGAGGCTAAAAGTAGTGAATAGATATTGACCTCTTAAAATCACAAAAAGGTGTCTTACAAATGATCCAAACTGTTCCAAAAACTGACAAATGTATAATAGATTGTTTTAAGATTGATTTTTGCTAAAGTACTTATAGGGGACTGTTTTATTTAGTAGTGAATCGAAATCCTCCCTGTTCAATTCAGGAACATTTGGTCACAGATATCTTGTGAGTGTTACGTGTGATAGACAACAAGACGGACACCTAAAATTATCTCATAAAATTATTCGCAGTCAATCAATACTTCTAAAAAGCATAATGCCCCTGCCACCTATGACGGCGAAGCATTTTTTGATAAATCTTTAATGTGAATTTTAGGCAATAATTGTCGTTACCCTTTTAAAGATGTATTTTTGTTTATCGCCCAGTAAAGTTTTGAATCTTTTGAAAATATTCGCTTGTGTGAAAGCATAGAAATCTTTTCCATAGAAAATATCATTAGGATAAGCTTTATCAAAACACACCTGAGAGGTTTCCAAAAAGATCATCGTTTCTCGATAGTATTTTTACCAGGTTTGTCATCAGTTTCCAACAAAGTTTTTGAAACATTCACAGTAATATTGTAACCAAATTTATAGAGCGTATAATCACAATAGTCAACTTTTTCTATAATACGTTTAAATTGGAGGCGCATCATTTTCTAGACATTTTTCTTTTAGAGGTAAATCAATACTAAAAGTTTGATTTTCGAAACAATTTGCTAATAATTGTCAGGGTTCGGTGTTACACATTAAGAGGATTTGAGAATTTATGGGCACCGCATTAGTTCTGAGTAATGAGTATTATTGTGATCTTTGGCCAGAAGCAAACGCCATTCGTGAAGCCATCCTTCATTATTATATTTTAAATTACATGTTTTTGTCAAAATGTTGGGAGTGAAGTGTAAAATAAGAAAAATCTTTATAAAACACTTTAGTACCGCGTTCATACTGAACTTGACAGAGATGCACTTGGAACTAAACTGAGTACACAAACAGTTTTAGTTTAGTTAGAATACTTGAGAAGAGAAGAAGAATATCTAGAAATATTTCTGGTGGTAAACAGGTATTTTAAATAGAATTCGTTAAGGGGTTTTTTACTCTAGATCACTTACAAGTAATAATAAGGACATATTAAAATTATTATTCCGGCTGTAACGCCAGGAAAATAACCGTAGAAAAATGCATATGTTTATTTCAGCGACTTTATCAATTCATCTCATCAAATTAAATATTTACCCTCGAAAACTTGACCTTAATTAAGTAAAAACAAACACCTCCAACCACCTATTGGGTTGTAGGGTATTATCAGTTCATCAGAGTTCACATTAAATAAACCAGTTTAAACACAAGGAGTAAAGAAATATAAAAAACAAAAAACAAATATCCTGAACAAAGAGAACTAAAAACTTAAATCCATACGAAAATCTTCAAAAAGAATAGATTAAGATTTTGATATTCTGGTAAAGGTTTTATTTAAATGTTGTACATTCACTAAAAGCGCTAGAAATTATTTAAAAACGCTAAAATAAGGACTGACACCGAAACATTTTTAACACACGTTTTTTCATTTAAACTTGTAACCAAAGTATTATTTGATATCTTTTTTGATCAAGTTACATTGGTCAAGCATTCAAAAGTCTGCCGGGAGATCTTGTCCGTTAATAGAAAACCTGCTTCAGATGAAAGAAACAGTCCGCACGATGTTTCTAAAGTTCTTGTAGTTGCGCAAAATAACGAAATATACCTCATGGAATGTTTGCACAAAAAGCTGCTTCCATTGATAAGACTTCATAAACAATTCCTTGAGTGGTATAAGAACTATAATGTGGTATTTGTGCCATGAGGGGTACATCCTTCAAACTTCTGGAAGTTAATGCCAGCAGTGTTAAAAGTGATTTTAAACGGAGATGGACTACATTGTTGAGCAAAGTGACAGAAAGCACTATAAAAACGCTAATGGATGGGTTTCCGAAAAAAGTTCAAAATTTCACCACAAGAGCTTAAAACTTTAAAATGTTTTTATTTTAATTTGGCGTAAAATGGAATATTTTTTAAGAATATATTTCCATGATTGTAGTTACACGTTCTGAATATAAACTTTTATATGATAAGATTATTATTTAGTGTCGTTAATATATTTTCATATGTATCGTGAACAAAAACCACGACCCCTATGAGTGATGTTGTGGTGGTGATCTTTGCTAATTTTTTATTCTCTCTATTTCCCAGGAGACAGATTGGAACACTAACGAACCACATTTTGATGTTTCCTTCTTGTCGTTCTCCGTTGACCAAGGACTTCTTTTTTCAGCCTGCAAATTCCGCGAGAAAAAATACGCCTTATTGACGTTTTCCGTATACATCCAAATTGGGGTTGGTCAAATATTTCTTTCTTTTAGCCTCCGGATTGCGCATGAAAAAACTACTCCAGTGTTAAGGTAAGCAATAACTCAAGTCAATTTCTAGAATACTGTTCTGAAGGAATCAAGAATGAGCTAAAGCTTCTCATGCCCGTTTTCCAGAAAAAGTATTTACCAATCTTGCAGCACAATCGTTGTCATGATAGATAATTTTGTCTGGTCAAATATTATCTTCATATTTAATTGATTGCTCTCCTCGAACTTATCAATTGTCTTAGTTAGAGGTTCTCCATGATCGTATGTCATGATCATGTCCTCATGTTCATAATAGCAATTTATCAATATTTTATCAGGTTCTCTGATAAAATATCGATATAGAGAATGTCATGAATTTTGGTTGCATTCAGACATCATTTCCGACATGCAAAATCACACTTTAAAGTCCGAATTTTTTACTTTTTAATTTAAACCAAAGAAATGTGGTCAATACAAGTTCTTTCCACATTTGGCAAGAAACTCTATCCATTCATGTGTTTTAAAATATAATCCAAATTCATTTCTGTATACAAATTAAGTCCTTTACAAATATTAGAAGAAGTACGAATTGCATCACGCACCGATTGCTAATTTCCATTATCGATTGAAGCATTGAATTCACCATCTATAAAGGAGAATGTTTTAAATATATGAGATCCGATTTCTTTACATTTGTAGTGCGGAAATGGTCTTTTGTATGACTTCTGATGATATTGAAAGTTCTCCATTCATTTAACGATAATCTTCATTAATTGAGGCTTCTAAAAGAATATTTTCAAACTGGATCATCTAACGAAACATCAAATTTTTTGCATTTTGACCCTAAGATTCACAGAAAATCGAAAATATTATTTTCGAAAAAAGAAAATAATCACATTTGTATGTGTATAAATACATCTGCTGATCTCTCTCCTTAATCTCTTTCCTTCTTTCTTATAAACTTCGTTTAACTGTGTGGTTTATATTTTAAATAAAACTTAATTAATTAAACATGAAAAATATTAATCATTATAAGACGTTATATATTTATTGCAGTTATCGGTAATTTATTCATATATCGCTCATCTGGTGCAAGATGGTGATTTTGCTACTTATGAGCGATTTATATTTATGTTTTATTTTTAACAAACACTTTGTAAGTTGGGAACATTTTTAGTAATAAAGTGATTATATTCACAACAGAAAGTATATCCCATTTGAACGTTGCGAGGTAATTTCAAAGGACATTTTACTTCATTGCATACATCTGATGGTACTTGTACTGCACCTTTATGATAAATATTATTCAAAGTCAAAAACACTGTCTTAGTTCCTTGATAATCCACAATTTTATAGATCCACAAAGGTATAGGAATTTTACGATCATCCGTCAAAAATATGGGTGTCAATTTATTTGTTACACTGTGTTTTAGCGTCAAAACATAATCCAAACTCTTATCCAAATTTTGACCTAAAACTCCAGTACAAATATTAGAAGGAGTACGTGTTGGATGACGTGCCCATTGTTCTATTAGACGCCAATTTCCATTATCGATTGTTTTAAATTCTGGCATAGCATTCACCATTTGGAAAGTAGAGCGTTTTAAATTGGTTAAGGTGAAATCGGCACAGGGGGTTAAATGACCACGATTAATTATATGATTTGAATTTTTTATATCCATGTAATTTTGTTTTTTGCCCAGTAAAGTGTTAAACCTTTTAAAAATATTCGCTTGTGTGAAGGCATAGAAATATTTTCCATAGAAAATATCATCAGGATTAAATAAAAAGTCGGGACGACCACCGCCTAAAAATTTTGAAAATATTTTTTATAATCATTTTGCTATGATTTATTACATGAAATACAACTCACCCACTGGATAAGCCTTATTAATAGTGAATACGGTTCTCATATATTTTTCATCAAAGCACACCCGATAAGTTTCAAAGAAGTGTTCTTTTCCCTCTATTCGGATTTTATAACCGAACTTATAGAGAGTATAAGCACAATAGCTAACCTTTTCCTTTAGACGTATGAATTGAACAGCATCATTCTCATCACATTTTTGGCTCAGTGGTAAATTTATATTGAATCTCTGATTTTTTAAACATCTCGCTGTTGTAAGTCGGGGTTCGTTATTGCACTTCAAGTATACCTCAGAATTCGTAGGCACCGAATCACTTCTAAACAATTGATATTCGTTATTGTTATCTTTGACAAGAAGTAAACGCCAGTCGTTAAGCCATCCTGGATCATTATAATTTAAATTACATTTTTGCGTTGCAATATTTTTTATTAGAAGTAAAAAAATTAAAATTTTTATAAAATTTTTTAGTGGCGCTTTCATGATGACCTTAGCAAAGTTTCACTTGCTACTGAATTGAGTAATAAAAGTTCTGAGCCTATTTAAACTATTTGAGAATTAAATAAAGAACATTTATAAATATTTACCCGAGTAAACACATTAAATTTTTTTTAACGTTATGTGATGAGTAATTACGTTTAAAATAGTTTAAGCATAAATATACAGTATTGCCAAGTTTAAATTTCCAATGCTCAATTTTCAATTTTCCGCTTAAATACTTTCGTAGAAGTTTACAAAGTTTATTGAAGAGAAACTTGTCCATTCAGAGAATTTTATAAATTTCAATTTATGTGATATTTACATGGTGATCGGTACATGTAATATTTTGCAATGATTTAAAAACGATTTTTATATCCTCCACCACCACAAGTGGTGAAGGGGGTATATAAACCCGAAAATGTATATATGTTCTTGCATCAAATCAAAATCTAAATCGATTTAAATATTTTTCATTTTGGTTTTCTTAGTTCCTTTACCTTTGCGGCCTCAATAAAGTCCCTATTTTTTATTTTTATTGTTGCAAGTTATCGTTATGTATTCCATTGACGCAGAATTGCCTTTTAAAGTCACGGTTTCAATTTCCCAATTTTTGATTCGAAAATGCCAAAAATATTAATGCAAAAATGTTTTTCCAAAAAAGTTTTGCAGAAGTTAAAGTCTTTCAAGCCGGACTTTTCAATACCCTACACCACATTGTTGGTTATAAATGGAATACGAATTTTAATTTTATATATCATTATGGTACTAACATTTATGTGGGATTTGTGCGTTTTAAGAAGATTTTTCTTGAGAGGTTTATATGGGAGTTAGAGGAAATTATGGAAATTTCATTAAATCAATTTAGAAAGTGATTCTGAGCAATATTTTTTCTACCCGTTTAAAAACTTCTGCACAAACTCACAATACCTCAACCACCTACGGCGGTTTAGGGTACAAATGAATGAACAATAATACTTTCAACTCCTCATCTTCAAATTTTATGGAACTGCCTGGTTTCTACTTATTTTCCGTACAGAAATCACTAGTTTTAAATTACGTAATCCAAAATAATGTTTATACAATAGAAATTATTTTTAATCGATGACGATCCACTCTAGGCGATCGCTTTGAATTTAAAATAATTTCACTTGGATGAAAATATTAAAGGATTTCGTTTTCGATTATAGAAAAGGCATCTGGAAACATTTCAAACAATCCAATTAAAGCATTAATTGTTTTTAAGCCTCAACGTTTTACTAAAAAATATTTCATTAATTAATTAAAATATATAGAGTCGATCTTGGTTCCACGTTTTGCATTTTGATTGGAATATTTTGTATGGAATTGAAAATTATAATGTAGAACTATAATAATAGAATAATATGTTATGTTTGTAGTATAAATCTTACAAAGATCACCAGACTAGAAATCGTATATTTTTTATGCGATACGATAAAGAATATAATATATTTTCAGATCCCATTATGTATTTATATTCTTGCATCAAATCAAAATATGAATCGATTTAGCTATGTCCGTCTGGCACTCTTACAACTACAATAATTGACAGAGCTCAATGAAATTCGGCCTGAGTATTTGTTATTGTTATAAGAAATTTCCTATTTAAAACCTGCAAAATCGGTTCATTTTATTAAAAGATATAGATCGATATATGAGACAGCTCTAAGTTTAAGCAAAAATCTTTTGTAAAATTAAGCTAACAATAAGCTAAATACACTTCGTTACCACTTCCATTTATCAAAATCGGTTAAGTAAAAAAAGTTATAGACAAAAAATATTACCAATTTTATGACTCATTAAGTTTTTCAGTGTTGTATTTAAAGATAACGTTTACATATCGTTTACGTCTGGGAGTGTATATGTGTGTGAGAGAGTATGTACGAAACATCATATATTTACTTCACACACCGTATATAGCATTCTTACTTGTGCCCCACAAAGGGTTAAATACAATTAAGTTTTTAAATAAATAACAATTGCAATTGAATAAAAAAATATGGAGAAACAAATCTACTGTTATTGATAAAAACTTATTTTCCAAAACAAAACTTATTTATTATTCTTTTAGAATTTTTTGGAAAATATTTATTTTGCTAAACATTTTTTTGTCTAAATTCGCTTTTTATCTTCAAAGTGAATAAAAATTTGATTAGCTGAATAAATAAATAAATAAACAAATAAAAATATAATAGAAAATTAAAAAGTAATTTTCTGGAAGACAATTCAAACCATTTTGATGTCAGGTGCGCTTTAATGTCCCACAGTGGTACCAAAACGCTTTTTTTTGGAAATAATTCTGAAACTTTGAAACTATTGAATAATTTTGAACGAAATTTCACATGGATATTCTTGAGGTATTTTCCAATTGATTTGGAGAAGGATATGTTTCTAGCGGGTCCTGGGGTCGGGAAATGGATCTCTAAATTCCATAAGAATTAAGATGTTATTATGAAACATGAATATAATATGGATAAAGTTGTATTTTATGTAGAACTATAAAATGATGCCCACTATTTCATTCCAAAACACCCAAAATATCAATTCGAGAAAACTTGTTAAAAATTTTAACTTTTTTCTTCAGTGAATATCTCACCCTATAAGAGGTTTGGTTTGGTATTACAGATTTCTTAAGTGAGTAGGTAAAAGGTGTAGCTATATAATCAGGGTTTTTTTACGATTTCAGCTTTGACATTTTTTCCTCCTCAAAAAAGTAAAGAAAAATATTTGAAAATAAACGAAAGTCCGATAAGACTATTTGGGAAATGGTTTATAGTCCAGAAGGAAATAATTGATGTTAAAGTGAAAAAATGGTACCACCTTTTTGAAAAAAAAATCAGTACAAAAAACCGATTTTTTCTAAATTTCTATTTCAAAATAATATATCATTTTATTGAATCTACAAAGATACATAGTTTTCACACAAGAATCATATATTATAGAATTCACAAAATCAGACAATATTTTAGAATTTGGACCTGAATAGAGTCAACCAAACTCAAGAAACTAAAAAAATCTCCAAAAGTGTGTCAAAAATTGACTCTGATCTAAATATATCTTTAACTATAAAGTTATCCTACACATTTAAGCGCATTTTTTAGAGAGTTAATTCAGAAAAAACGTTTTCAGATCACTGCGTTCTTATGAAGTGAAACAACAATAACGTATTGAGAAAGTAATTAAGAAGAAATCTTTATACTCTCACTTCAATATTTCCTTAGATATTCGATAATACATATTTGCTTTATGTGCTACCATTTGCCCTAATACTTCCCGCCCTACATTTCTTCCAGTTAAACAGATCCTTGTGATTGGGAACAAATTTTTTAACTTTCGCTGTGTGTAGCAGTTTTAATTTTATATTATTTTTTTATACTTTACCTCTCTTCCTGATCCTAGCGAAATATATATTTAAAGTCTATGTAAAATCAGCCCAATTATTTGACCGTCTGTAAATCCCAAACAAAAACACATTTGATCGTAATCCAGGTTCTGCTCTTGCCTCATTTGCTCTCTTGTTTTCTATCTGCCGAAAATCCTTTTAAATTTATTCAAAACAAATAAATCATATTTTATCTTGAAACATAACGCCTTTGAACTCTAATTATTTACACGTTAAATTGCTTAAAATTTACTTATAATGAAATTAAATCAACTTAAAAATATTTTTAAGTTAATCGCAGTTAATTGAACTAGTTTTCAAAAATATATATACATAAATATTCTTATCGGAAAATTGTATCAGAGTTTAAAGAAATATTCAATCAACTTCACAAAAATTCTAATCATATCAAGGTTAAAACAAATATTGAAAAATAAAGAATCACGACTCAAAAAATAACGGTCAAAATATTAAATTATAATCAGAATTTTGAAAATTATTTGACTTTTTGTCAATATAATAATGTTCTTCGGAATGTCTATGTTATGGGTTTTATTTCGCATTTTTTTTTTTTTTTTGCTAAAAATAAAATCAAGTTATTATACCCTACACCATAATAGATGATAGGAATATATTTATGTGCAGAAGTGTCTACCACACATACAGCCAGAAACTTTAAAGATTTTTCGATAAATTTTGATACTGAAATCTATTAGTGCTGATCTGTTCAATAGTTCAGCAAGATCCAATACAAATGTCTAGCGGAATGGGGGTTCAAATTTATCACCAAAATAATTTTTAATCCAAATCTACATATCACAAATTCAAAAAATCGGTTCACAAATGTCCTTAACTTCTAAACAAACTCCTTCAAAAATCGCTTTAAAGTGAATAAATTAAAAAGAGTGTTATGATAATATTTCTAATGTTTAAGATCTCGTTCCTATAACTCTTATGATCCACATCATCGAAAAATATATGCTTTTTTTATATAAATAAAAATCGGTTCACAGTTTTTGTATGTCTGCGTTATAGTGAAATGGATATATTTAGTCGGCCTTAACCGTCAATAACTCTCATATTTATTTTTTTCTAAATTTAGTGTTAATAAATGTCATAAAATTAAACAAGGTTATTAACGCATAACGGTTAAAGTTATATAAATTTATAATTTATGATTTAACAATTACAAATAGATTTTACGAAAAATTGATTTAACCTTCAATCAGGGTGTGGAAAATTTAAAAATAAATTTATTAATTTTTCGATTTTTAATGTTTTTAATACAGAAATTTATATTAAAAGAAAGATTTTTATAATTTAACAAATTAAAGATGACAAGATCAGATCCTCTATAGTAAATAATTATCCTGATGATAAGAAAATTTTGAAACGGTACCAAAACAATCACCAGTAAATTTTGTATGAAGTGAAAAACCGAATTATTCGAGGCTAAAAGTAGTGAATAGATATTGACCTCTTAAAATCACAAAAAGGTGTCTTACAAATGATCCAAACTGTTCCAAAAACTGACAAATGTCTAATAGATTTTTTTAAGATTGAATTTTGCTAAAGTACTTATAGGAGACTGTTTTATTTAGTAGTGAATCGAAATCCTCCCTGTTCAATTCAGGAACATTTGGTCACAGATATGTTGTGAGTGTTAGGTGTGATAGACAACAAGACGAACACCTAAAATTATCTCATAAAATTATTCGCAGTCGATCAATACTGCTAGAAAGCATAATGACCCTACCACCTATGACGGCGAAGCATTTTTTGATAAATCTTTAATGTGAATTTTAGGCACTAAGTGTAAGAATTGTCATAACCCTTTTAAAGTTTGATGTTATTGATCACGGTATTTACGAGTCCATGTTCTTATTATTCAAAGTGTATTTTTAATTTATATAATGTTTTATTTATCACCTATTTTAAATTATTGTAAATTATATGTTTATAGTATGTAGTGAAATTATAATATAACAAAACACTTGCCTTAATTTAATTCACCTTTTTCTCGATCTACTATTCCATAAAATTAATTAAAGAACTCTTTAATACACCTTTTTTACATAAAAAATCTTATTAAAATTTGCATTTTATTTTTTAAAAATAATATTTCACCACTTAATAATTTGCATTTTCTTGATTTCTTTACTCTATACTATTCACCACAATTTTAATAACAACAAAATACACAGAAATTCATATTATTATGAAACACAATAAATACAAAAAGAAACCGGCATTTGCAAAAAAAAAAAAATAATAATAATAATAATAATAATAATAATAATAATAATAATAATAATAATAATAACAAAATCGTGTTCTTATTATTGTTGTTGAGCAATTAAATGCAAACACACTTTAATGTTTATTATGCAAAAGAAAAAAACACAATACAATAACAATTAGTAGGTGACAAAAACAACTATTACTTGTTGCAAAATAAAATATTAATAAAAATAACAACAACAATCAATGAAATGCCATTAGAAAAAAGATTTGCATTGACATTTTATTCTTTCCACTTGTTTCAGTTTTTCTTAATTTTTTGCATTTGATTCATGCTTGCACATGCACTCAATTTAAACACATTATTTACTTAATATTTTATATTATTTTATAAAAATGATATTATCACCTAATTATTTAACACCTTTATTACAAGAATTTTTAAAAATGTTCATAATTTCTCTAATTTTTCATAGTTATTTACATAAAACTAAAATACCACAACAAGAATCTATAAGAACTGTTTTAAACTCGTTGGTAAATAAAACTTCAATGAGAGATGAGAAGAAACACAGTTGAGTAAATAGTATTAAATGATGAGTAGTTGTATATTTTGTGTTTGGACAACAAACAAATGTAACGGTATATTTTGATATGTAAACTCTAGAAAAGAGGGAAAATTTTTGAAGATAATTTGAATAATATATTTAAAGAAAATTTTAAAGGAATTACTAGAAATGTCAAGAATTAATGGAATTGAGTAAACTTAGCAAATCCACAAACCTTCTCTGTAAAATTTATATTATACAGTGGTTGTACTGTTCAATAAACGATAACTGCTGATGACAAGAAACACACCAATAACTGAAAAAAAATTCATACCGAAAAAAAACAACAGTTGTGGTCAAAAATATCTTCCCATAGTTTTGTTTTTAGTTTGAAAACTTATTTAAAGGAAAAGTTGCAAAATAATATTAATTTTTATAAGAATTTATAAATAATATACAATTATGGCAAAATAATTATATTTCTGCCTTTTAGTTAGACATACACTTAGCTGTGGAGAAAGACATTGAAGCTACCGAACGAATAGAATTAAATCCTAAAAATCCAAAACAACATTTTTCCCAGAAGTTAACATTTAAAAAATTCTAATGTTTTTGCATATATTGTAGGCAACTATCCACTGAGTGCCGGCGATAAGAATAAAATAATCTACCTTTTAAATTGTTTACACTATTTTCTTCAAATTACTGCATGGTGCACTGTGGACACTATTTGTATTTAGAACGTTTTCCTAAAGGAGTGAAAAAAGCTATACGTTTAGCCTTGTGGATTAATCTCATGCCATAGATATGGGTAAAACTTTAAATATTATAATAATTTATTATCTTCTGAAAAGCTCAAATTTCGAATATCCTCGAATAGTGTGTTTTTAATATCGATCCGGAAAGCTCAAAATCTCAAATAATCGATTACCTCGATTACTTACCACTATAATTATTTTAAAGTGAATGCACTTTAAACTGATTTTTAGAAGTAGGTCTCTATGACAGTTACGGTAATTTGTATGGAAACTACCTGAAATATTGGAAATATTTAATATGTTTTTTCCATGGATAGTAAATATTTTAAATATTAAGGAAATATTTTCAAAATTGTAATCTGTGGAGTATTAAAAGTTACGTAGATAGATAACTAGACAGATATCCTTAAATCGATTCAGAATTATTTTCAATAATTTTGGGGGCCTATTGTCAGGTAACCTTTTTTGATAACTTATTTGTTGTTGTTGTTATTTGAATTATGGACAATAGGTATAAGAGTTATTCTAAACCTTATAAAATCTATATTTATTGATTGTGGTATATATAAGCCATTATTATTACTTCTGAATAAGTTTATTTTTTTCATTTATAAGTTTATTTTATTTATTTTATGATATTTTTTATATTTTTATAGTATTCAATTTATAAAATCAATTTTGTTCAAAAGCACTTACCTTAATTAAATTCTCCTTATTAACCGCTTAACAACCGCTTAATAGACCTTTTTACATAAACACATTTTATTAAAACTTGCATTTTATTCTTACTAATTATATTTCACCACTTAATAATTTTCAATTACTTCTTTCACAACACTTTTCACCACAGTTTTAATAACAACAAAACATGCATACACATCTTTACTTTATTATGAAACACAATAAATACACAAAGAAACCGGCATTTGCAAAAAAATCTTGTTCTTATTGTTGTTGTTGTACAATTAAATGCAAACACACTTTAATGTTTATTATGCAAAAGAAAAAAACAACAATACAGTAACAATTAGTAGGTGACAAAAACAACTATTAGTTGTTGCAAAATATTAATAAAAAACAACAACAAAAACAACAACAATCAATGAAATGCCATTATAAAAAAATTAGCATTGACATTTTATTCTTTCCACTTGTTTGATGTTTTTCTTCTTTTTGCATTAGACTAATGCTTGCACATGCACTCACTTTCAACACTTTTTTATTAATTATTTCATATTCTTTTATAAAAATTTTATTAATACTCAATTATTTAACACTTATATTATAATAATTTATAAAGATTTTAATAATTTCACTAATTTTTAATAATTATTTATTTAAAACTAAAATATCACAACAAAAATGCACAAGAGCTGTTTTAAACGCGTTGGTAAACAAAACTAAAACAAGAGCTGAGAAACATAGTTGAGTAAATAGTAGTAAATAGTGAGTAGTTGCATATTTTGGTATAATGAGAACAAACCAACGTAACGGTAAATATGAAATGCAAGCTAAAATGAGGGAATGTTGTCAGAAATTGGATTTTATATCAAAATAAAAATTTAAGGCAATTTTTTAACAGAATATAAAGATTAAGTGGGAAAAAAGAGTAATTTAGCAAATTCCTAAACCTTTTATCTAACTTCTGTTATACAGTTGTCGTACTTTTCCGTACAATTATATTTTTCACCAAAGTTTAAAGCTTTTAGAGATAACCATTTAACGATAACAGCTATTGATGATAACCACAAATCATTAACTGATAAAGAATTTAATTACCAAAAGTAAACAACAACATTTGTGGTCAAAAATAACTTCCCATAGTTTTCTTTATTAGTTTGATTATAAAAAAAACTTATTTAAAGCATAAACATTTGCGAAATAATTTTAATTTTTATATATAAAACAATTTAAAACATCATTTTCCTTATGGCAAACATGCAACCAAAATACATTTCTGCCTCGGAGGTAGAAAAATACCTCACCTGGCCTTTGGTCAATAGAGCTGTGGAGGAAGCTTTAAAAGCTACCGGACAAACAGAATTAGATCCTAAAAATCCCGAAAATTCTTTTGCCATACAACCGGCTCGTTCCATTGTGCCCAGTGGTGAACGCTCAAAACTATTAATGTGTATGCCCGGTTTTGTGGGGAACTATCAATTGGAGGCCGATACAAAAAAACAAAATACTTTAGCTTGTAAATTGGTTACATCATTTGCCTCAAATCAAAGTCTTTCACCTCCTCTACCCAATATTTTGGCTAATATTTTGCTGTTCGACAGCCTAACCGGGCAGCTGCAATGTATAATGGATGGCACACAAATTACTGCATGGCGTACGGCATCTGCCTCTATAGTGGCCACTAAGTATTTGTATTTTAAGCGTTTTCCAGAGGGAGAGAAAAAAGCTATACGTTTAGCCATTATCGGTTGTGGCGTTCAGGGTCAGTCTCATGCCTTGGGCATGTGTAAAACTTTTAATGTTATCGATGTTTATCTCTACAATCGTACTAAAGCAAAAGCAGAACTATTGGCTGACAAATTAAAATCAGAGACACCCACCCGCATACATGTATGCGATTCTGCCGAAAAAGCTGTACAAGAGGCAGATGTGATATGTGTGGGCACCTATTCACCCACGGCATTAATAAGCTATTCAATGCTTAAGGGAGAAGATGTTCATATAAATAGTAATATAGTAATTCTCATTAAAACTCTGGTTAAAATTAAATTCTTACCTTTTTCCCCTTTTAGCTGTTGGTGCTGGTCAGGTACATTTTGGTGAAGTGGCTCAAGATATCTACGATCAAAGTGTAGTTTATGTAGACTCTATGGCTAGTGCCAAAGTAGAATTGAAAGATCTTAAAGCTCGTATTGTGGGTGAAGTTGGTGAGGTAATACGCAACGGGAAGAGGTCGGAAAATGAGCGGGTAACAATTTATCAGTCTATGGGTAAAGGAAAATTTTAAATATATTTGTAAGAGTTTGAATTATAGTTTCTTCATTTTTCTGTTAATAGGCATTGCCGCTGAAGATGCAACTGTGGCTCAAGCTATTTATGATACTGCAGTCAAAGAGAAATCATGCTCATAGAGATGATCTTTCAAAATATATAAATAAAGCATATATATAAAACGTCTTTAATAAAATTTACTTAAGTCCACTGGTTTTTAAAAATATTTTATAAAAAATATAAGTAAAAATTCTATTTGACCAACCATGACCAGTGTCATTAGGCTTCTTCTTTGGCTCAAAGTAATAATATCAATCAACTTGTGACCGGTAGAGTGTTCACAACTGGATAGCCAGATGAAGTGACGGAAATCTATGGTATTGTAGGTTATAAACATGCACATTGGTTCAGAGGTATATTAAGATTATTTTTTTTTGGTTAGAAAAGTTATTTAACATTTAATGAAACTTTAGTCCAAGAATTTTGACATTTTCATACTTACGACAAATCAATATGATGATCGACACACGAATTCATAGATAAAACAAACTTCATTTTTTGAACTAAAGAACAAAACTAAAAACAACATATACAGTATTTTTCAAATTTTAATCTAAAAACTACAACACCAATTAAATTCCATTTCCTTGGAAGTTATAAGAAAATAAATAACAAAAGTAATTTCAAAATTCGCTATTTAAAACCAAAGTAACTATTAATATTTCCAATGAATTTAATACACATTTTAGGTACAGACTGTATATGATTTGTTAGATTAGATGTCACATACTACTGGATATCAATTTTGCGAAAACGATGGTGTTCAATTTAAGATTTGAAACCTTTCAGCTGATAACTAAACATTGATCAACTTCGATAAATGCTTCGGGCAATTGACGTGACGAAGTACCCGCTGCAGTGGTTGGTAGATGATTTTCACGCAGAATAGTGAAACATATGGGTGGCCAAAGTGTTCCTGAAAATAAAATGATGTGGTTTTGTTTGGGTTTCCAGGTTTAAAACAAATTATTGCCTCCCCAGTGTCTTTTCTCACCTCGAATGTGACCATTTTCACCTTAATCCATCTTGCATGATTACACTTTAACTAAATAGATTAAATTTATATTCACCATATTTTGCTATCTTTAAATCCCCATGTGCTTTAGTAAAATCCAATCAATAACAAACAAAAAAGATAACAAAGAAAACTTTCCAATTAACTACACTTTCTAAACATGGTCATCTAAGATGACATGAAGTTTCCTTTTTTTTAAATATTAATTGTTGAATCTTACTTTTGTAGACCTCAGCAGATTCTGTTCAGTATTTGCGATTGACAATGAGCTTGTATTTGTGTTCACCTCTTTAGTCTAGGTAGTTGTTGTTGTTGTAACAATTCGTCTGTATCAGATTGTTCTCTGTTGTGGAAAAAAAATTCCGAATAATATAGCTGTCGCTTAGTTGACAATCTTAACCCGAGTAAGACTCGGGTAACCCCTGAAATCTTTGATTATGATGCCTGAATTTGTGTACACCTCATTAGTCCAGGTGTTTGTTGTAACAAAAATGTGCATCTGATTGTTCTATGACTCGGATCGTTTCGGAATGGATATAAGCAGCAAAAAATACATTGATTAGGAGATAGAGAGAGAGAAATCGTTTACAGTGTAAAGTCAGCAGAATTTGTTGTCTAACCTTTCGCACTGTCTTTGCTGCGAGTCTCGAATCGCTTTGCTTCAAATCATGTGCAAATTGAGTGATGACGGCTGTTGATGTTGTAATTGCATTCGACATTTTACTGAATCCATGCTGGTCACAAGCAGCTATGAGATGAGCAGGATCCCGAGGTTTTAGGAAGAAAATCGTCCCTTGTTTAGCGTATTCAAGATATGTTGGAATTGATACAGAATTAACAATTTTAATGTGGCAATTTTGTTTTTAATGAAATAGAACAATGCAAAAGTTGCTCAAGTTTCGAACAGAGATTTTTAGAGTTGATTTTCTTTTGTAATGTAACATCGCAAATCGGGAAATCTGCATAAGCAAAAGTTAGATATTTTCGTTAATTATGTAAAGACAATAAATAAGTCCATAAATACTTACTGGGAAAAAGTTGCTTAGGTTTTGAACAATACTGTATATTAAGATTTCTCATTTTTTCTTGAAATGAAATACAATACCATTCATTTTAAAATTAAGCTCCAAAAAAATAATTCAACAGAAAAATCTATTTTTAAATAATTTGTAAATTTTTTTATTTAATGTCTTGATTTTTTTTATCATTTTTTATTTTATTTGTTAATTTTTTTCTTGCATTTTTTTCAGTTTTTTTTTAATTTTTTCATTTAAGTAAAATTTATGTTAATGCAATTTTTTATTATGTTTAATTTATTTTTATTTCTTTTTTTAAATTATATATTAATTTTCTTTTAATTTTTAATATGGTTATTTTGGGGTTTTTCATTTAGATTTTTTTCATATTTATTTTTAAATTTAATATGATAATCCTAGAGATTTTTTTGTTTTTATATGCATACACTTTTTTATTTATTTTTCTTTTAATTAATTATTTATTTTTAAAGGGATTTTTTTTTTTTTTTTTTTTTTTTGTTAAAACATAAATAATTTCAAAATTTGGAGATTTTGAATTTTTTATATTTTAAAAAATAAAGAGAATATATATAAAGAGAAATAGAGAGAGTCGGAATGGGGAGTTATATGTTAGGGGTTGTAATGAATGATGTGTGTGAGAGGGGAGTTTTAATGTTTTTTTTTTATTTTTTATTTAATTTTTAGTTTGTTTATTTTATGCTAAAAATTTTTAAGATTTTTTTTTAATTTAAATCCATATATTTTGTTTTTTTAATAATAACTATTGGGGGAAACTTTTTTTAATATATTTTTTATATTTATTTTATTTTTATTAAGATTTAAGTTTAATATTATTTTATTTATATATATATTTAATTTATTTTTTGTTTTTAATAGTAAAATACTCAACAAATATTTATTTTTATTATTTTTTTTTAATTTTAATAATATTTTTTTAATTTAAAAAAAGATTTTTTACGTTTATTTTTTAAATATTTTTCTTTATTAATAATAACTACATAGTATTTTGTTTTTTTAATAAAAAATAAAAGGAAAAAAAACTTAAACAGTTAAAAATATTTTCTTTTTATAAAAATCAATCATGCATTTTTTAATAAAATCAAAATAATTTTTTTGCTAAATTTTTTAGCTTTAAAAAGTCGTATTTTGTTTTATGGTTTTTATAACAAAAAATAAAATATATTCAAAAATTATAGATAAAATAATAATAAAAATTAATATTTTGATAATAAAATATTTTTTTTATAATATATAAACTTATAAAATAAAGATCTTATGAAATTAAAAGGAAAATTTAAGGGAAAATATTTTTAGTTATTTTTTTTTTAGAAAATATGTTTTTTTCTTTTGTTTTAACTTAAATTAATAATTTAAAAATCTTAATTTAAAAATAAAATAAAAATTTATTATTTAATATTATTTTTTTAATTACTTGGTTATTGTTCTGAACGTATTTTTTCTTTTTTAATTAAATATTTAATAATAATGTTTATATATAGAGACTTTTTATTTACAAATTGTTAAACTTTTTGTTTTAATTTTAGCAATTTTTTTTTAATTTAAAGCTAAACATAAAAAAATTTTGCTTTAAAATTTCTTAAAAGAAAACTTTTTTTTCTTATAAATTTCTAGTAAAATTGAAGAAGAGCAATTTTTATGTTTATGGGTTTTGTTTTAAAGGATCAGATAAAGGATGTATTGTGATTTTGTTTAAAAAAATTGTATTTTTGTTTTCATTCATACCAATCATATATATTTTTTTTGTTTTTGCTTTATTTTTTAAAACTTTGTTTATTTGTTTTTATAATTTTTTTATGAATTTTTGCATAACTTTTTTTATTTAAATTTATTTTATTTCTTTTGTTTAAATACACACCAATTTTTTTATTTTATTTATTTTTGTATGGAATATTTTTTAAGTGACAAGAAAAATTAAATAATTTTCTTCATGCAAAAATAATTTAAAGAAAAATTAAAATATTTAAAGTTTAAAAATTTAGGTATTAAACACCTAAATTAGAGAGTTTTTAATTTTTTAAATCTTAAATAAATTCTTTCTTCTAGAGATGGAAGCCGCCCATCGCCCATTGCAGAGAATGAACAGATTTTGCCGCGGTCAACAAGAGTAGTTCTGACACAACTGAGATCGGAATGAAGAAACAGGCTCAATGCCTACTGGTCCCTTGCTGATCGTCTTCAGGGCGATCACTCAGTCCTGAAGATCTTTAGATTTAGGCTGATTAGGCTGATTTCGTGGTCTGGAGTTGAACAATAACATGAACCAAAATTAATAAATATACTTATTCCTTCCAGCTGTTACAACAATTGTTCTCTAGAGTAACGTAACGGGATCAGTTACACATTTTCCCTAGTAAGATGTCTCTAGGGCACGACCTTTGGAAGTAACTAACTAATACCAAAATAAAATAATTTGAAATATCAAATAAAACCAAAGAATCTTTTTAACTAAAATTAACATTCCCACGACTGCCGTTTCTTCGCACGGAATAACCCAAAAAAAATAATAAGCTGTTACAAAAACAATTAAAATAAGTTATAACAGTATTCGAAAATACTTCCTCACACTTCAAGTTTACATATGATAGACACTGTAATGTTTAAGGAAGAAATCTCAATTCTCCCAAAAATGTTGTTGTAATGAAATTTTCATTTATACGAAAACTTGTAGGTTACAGTTGAAGATTACACTTCAACCTTTCATATAATATACGAATTATATCACTTTAGACCTTTAAATATCATTTAAAATTTTGATGTAGAGAAAAATGGATTTATTTCATAAATTTTATTTGGATTTATTTCAAGTTCTGATAACCTGATAACTCGAAAATGTATCTATATAAGGATAATTTCATTTATATCAAATGTTTGGCAAACATTTCAAACTTTAAAATTTTTAAAATGATTATTTTTAAGATCTTGTAGTTCTTCAATTGCTTAAAAATTTGCTTATTTAAGGGCATTTGAGTGCCAAAATCGTTGCCCTTTTTGGTTAAAACATATTTTCAAGATCTTGTAAAATTTTTCCATTGCAAAAAAGTGCTGATATCTCAAAGATGTGTATTTTTAATTATACCAAATCTTGGAGAAACATTTCAAACCTTTATTTGGTAACGAATTTATAAAACTTTAAATGTCAAAAGAATGACACTTTTTTGTTTAAATATCATTTTTAAAATTGATATTTTCAAGATCGTTTTATTTTTCGATTTTTTGAAAAAAAATTTGCTATTTCGAAAATGTGTCTTGGAGGAACCCTTTAAATGTCAAAACCTTAATTTTTCAGAAAAATTCTCAACTTTAATTTTCGTATAAATTGGAAGTATTTTTTTTATAATTTTTAAAATTGTAAACATTTTCTTATGATGAAATAATAATAACATTTTTATTGTAATTAAAAAAAAATCAAAAAATTTTGGAAAAAATATATAAAAAATAGAAAATTTAGCCAAAAAACAATTTTATATAAATTAACAAAAAATTAGCATAACTTTTTTTTTATTAAAAAGGAATTTTTTTTAAGATTTAAAATTCATGTTAAAAATTTAAATGTAGATGTTGTTGGTTTTTATACATTTTTACTCCCTAATTATTAAGCATTAAATAAAACATATTTTAACTTAAAACTTAAACTAATTTTTCTGATTTAAATTACATTTGAAGGGTAAAAATTATTTAATTTTTCTGTTTTTATTTTTTTTTGTTATTTTAAGAAAAAAATAAATAAAAAAAAACTCGGTTTTTGTTTTTGCAGCGCTACACAAATTTTGTTTTTGTTTTTATGTTTAAAGTTAAATTTATGTTTTTCTTCAAGATTTTATTTTTTTTTATTTTTTTGTTTATACGTATAATCAAACATTTTTTATTTTGCTGAGTTTTATAAATATTTCAAGACGTTGTTGTTGTTCTTTTTTTCATTTTTTATAAGAATTTATTATTATTTTATTTAATATTTTTTTATCTGAATGTTTTTTTTTAATTTTTCTTGTTGTTTACTAAGCATTTTTTTTAATTTATTTTGTTTTGTGTTTTTTAAGTAATATCTAAAATTTATTATATAATAATTATTATAGATATATTTATTTATATATATTTATATTAATATTAATATTTATATATGTATAGTTATTAATTAATATGTATATTTTATATATATTATCAATCATTATTTTTTATATTTATATAAAGTATTAATTTAATTTAATTAATTAATAATTAATCATAAAAGTAGGCTTAATAATTCCATTTTATTAATATTATTTTTTAACTTAATTTTTTCTGCTTCTATTTTTTTTTTTATTTTTAATTTTTTATTTTCTTTTTTATTCATTTTTGTTGCTTTTAATTCTTATTTTGAAGAGTAAATTGAATTTTTCAAAATTTTATGTAATTTTCTTGCAAACGTTTTCATTCTTTTTTTCGGTCTTGGTAAAATTTAAAATTTTAATTTTCATAACCTCAAATTTCAGTTATTTGTTTCTTTCATAAAATATTTTCAAGGAGTTTGAAAAAGTGGTAGAGAGTTTTTTGTATAATATTTTCTAGGTATTTTTATAGAACTCATGCTAAACTTTTTTTATTAAATTCATTCATTTTAATTGTTTGTAAAATATAGTTTTTCTTCTTATTATTACTGATTTTTTAATACTTTCGATATTTAATTTTAAATAAAAATTTTGAAATCTGTTTTTTTTTTGTGGAAGTAATAAAAGAGAAAGATTTTTGGTCAAAATCTTGACTTAATATTTAAAATATATTTTAAATTTGATACAAATTTATGTCAATTAAAAAGAAGTAAAATACTGTTGAAAAGTATTAAAATTTATTTGATTTGTTTCGAAAAAATGCAATTCTTTAGCTGAATTTCTTTTCAAAAACAATATTTTTAAAATTTCAACATGCAACACTTTCATATGATATCAATTTTAAAACTCCTTAACCCGTTAAATAGCAAAAAAAATTTCTGTTAAGGCAAAAATTCTATTTGTGATTTTTTGTTTTATTTCAAGTGCTGATAACTCGAAAATATGTCGATAAATAGTATATCCATTTATATTAAAACTTGTAGACAACATTAATGAATCATATTAACCCTTTAAATCACAAATTACACTTTAATGTTGAGAAAATTAATTTAAGATTTTGATTTTTTCTTAAAAGCGCTGATATTTCGAATATATATCGATATAAGAGTATTTTCATTTATGCCAAAATTTGTAGGCAGCATCTTAAACTTTCATATGATATACAATATTATATCATCTTAACCCTTAAAAATGTCAACTTTATTACACTTTCAATGTTGAGAACTTTCATTTAGGATTTTCATTTGTTTACAAAAGCATTGATATCTCAAAAATATATCGATATAAAAAAATTTGTATTTGTACCGAAATTTATAGACAATATTTCAAGCTTTCATATGATAACAATATTAAATAAATTTTTTGCTTTAAAATCGATAAGAAAATAGTTTTTCTATTTTAAGACAATTTTCGAAACTTCTTTAAAAAAATTAAAAATTTTTGAAATATCTATTTATTCAAACATTATCTAACAGTTCTAATGATTTCTATAATACAAAATTTTTTTAACATTTTCCATTAGAATGTAATAAAAATGTTTACCTTCTTAAAACTGCAAAATTTTCCTTAGTTTGTTTTTATTGTCTGCTAAAAATTATTTCATATTTAAATCTCAAGTCAAGTTTTTAACCAAAATACTTTCTGTTTTAAACTCTTTTAAAAACCACCTGCTCTATATTCAGTTAATGCCCCCGCCGCTACTGCTTTCGCTTGCTCTTTTTGCCTTTAATGAATCATTAAAGATTTTTTCGCCCATTAAGAATAAAAAGGGAAATAATTCTGGCAAACGGCAGTGTAATTTTTTTTTCTTAAGGGTTTCGTAATTTAGTTGATTTGTCGTTCATTTATGTTTTAAGAGAAAGAAAGCATTTTATGTTGCTGCTGTTTAGAACGACAATGTTGTTGTTGTATATTAGCATTGGCGGTAGCGGTGGTATTAATCATATTATTATTATTACTATTGTTGTTGTTGTGATTTGTAGTTTTAGCATGATTTTTAAAACTTCTACCAGTTGTAAGATTATTGTTATTATGATGATTATTAACATTATTACTATTAACATTATGGGTTGTTTTATTGGTTCTTCTGGTATGATTTGTATGATGTTGATGCTGCTGCTGATGGTGTTGTTGATTATGATTATGATGGTGTTGTTGGTAATGATGTTGCTGTTGATGATTGGGAGAAATTTGTATTTGATTCTGGTTGTTGTTGTTGTTGTGGCTATTATTACTATTACTTTGTATTAACTTTAACAATTATGAATTGGAATTACGTTTAGTGTGCAGCTAGGATGATGATGATTGATTTAAATTGCCAAACATGCCCGCTGAAAATGATGTCTGTCCAGCAGAATTGGCTTGATTGCCTGAAGATTGTTGTTGTTGCTGCTGTTGCTGTTGTTGTTGCTGCTGTTGTTGTTGCTGTTGTTGATTTAACGATTGACCACGTCCATGTTTTGGTATTGGTGGTTGTATGTATTCGTGCCGCGCCAGCGCAAATACATCCATACGATCTTCTTTACGATAAGCCAAACAGCCACGTATAAAACTCTTTATTATTATAAATAAAAGAGATGAAAGCGAATTTAAAGTTAAAATTGTATCGATAATTATTAAATATTTTCATTTCTTTTACCTTAGCTTCATTGGAAACTGTTGGTTTATTGGAGAATTGTACTTCTGTAGCTTTTAAAATTGTATTCTCCTCGAGTATTGTAGCCTGCGATTGATTATGACCAAATGGTTTCTTACCATATAAACACTGATAGAATATAACGCCCACACTCCAAACATCAACTTTTGAAGAGATTTTTGGAGGATTTTTACCCACCACAAAACATTCAGGTGGCAAATACCTTTTTAAATATTACAAAAAAAAATATGTAATTAATTAAATAAATCAATTTGCGTTCATATTTAATTTAATTATAATTACTTTAAGTTTAAAATTCTTGCTCACCCACCCACTTTTATGTTTTAATTAACTTATAATGAAAATCCCTCACATACTCACCAATAGGTTCCCGCTCCTTGGGATGTTAAATCCATACCATGATCTGGATTATAATTTTCATCATCCATTACTTTGGATAAACCAAAATCTGTTATTTTTATTTCACCACAAACATTGCCTTCAGTAAGCAAAATATTTCCTGGTTTAAGATCATAATGGATAACTGGTGGTTTAATCTCATTTAAATATTTTAAAGCAGATACAACCTAAAAAGGAAATGATTATTTAACTAAAATCCTTCTCTTCTCCTAAATTCACTCTTTGTTGAAAGCCTTACCTGCATAATAATAGAACGTGCTTCACGTTCTGGTATTGTTTTATGTTGTTTTAAATAGAAATCTAAATCATGACCATCACAATATTCTAAAACAGTACAAAATGAATTTGCATCTATTTCGAAGACATCATATAATTTCACCACTCTTGGATGATCCAAAGCTTTATGGATATTGTATTCTCTTAAAGCATGTCTAATAAAAAAAAGCATAATAAAGAGAAGAAATACATTTTAATCACGTCCAAATAACATTACTCTTATCATTAATTTCACAAACATACTTGATGTAATTCGCCTTTTTATCTTCTTTCCAATCCTTATTCAATTGATGGACTTTACAAGCCACATAACGTTGTTCTTTTAAATCAAAGGCTTTGTGTACTTCGGAGAAACCTCCTTTGCCCAAAAGCATTAGCAACAGATAACGATCATTCAATACTGGATGATTATTAAAGCGGGACTAAAAAAGGAAAAAATTAACATAAAAACCAATTCAATCTTATTTTGTGGTCATTACTCACCTGATCTTCATTGAGTATCCTTTTTAATTCACGTATATGTAAATTACGTTCTCGTTCTAATTTCTCCATTTCTAATTGAAGATCGGCATCTTCTTTCTTTAGAGCATTTTGTCGTAATTTTAAAATCTCATCATATTCATAATATTCTTGAGCGGTGTAAACACCTGATACTGGATCAGGTTTAAGGAACGTTGCTGAGTCAGAACCACTATTGGAATTATCACCACGACCGGATGAGCCACCACCACGATCTGATAGACGATCACTACCCATACCGGTGCCACTGGTACCACTACCGCCACCATTGTGCAGTAGTTGACTTTGAGCTTGTGATGAATTGGAACGTGAGAGACCGCGACCACTGCCTCCGCCACCACCTGTACCACTGGTAACACCACCAATGCCACTGTCATTGCCTGATAATCTATCACAACCAGCATTTAGGTTAGAGGAATCATTTGAATTGGAATTTTGCTGGTTATTGTTGTTACGTTTGCGACCCGATTCTGCGGGACGTTTTTTCATTAGTTGTTTCTTTTGTCGATCAATTTCTTCACGTTCTGCTGAGATTTCTTCTTGTCGCCTGCTCAGCTCCTGGAAAGCATAACCGTCGGTCCAGTTTTCCTGGAATGTAGCACCTACACGTTGTGTAACGAATTGACCCAGCCGCAGACGATTCTGCATGCACTTCTGACGGGCCTCTTTCTTTTCGATACTGGACTTTTCCTTAAGCAGCTTCTTGACGACATCAATACACTTGGCTATATGGGATTTGTGTTGATCGATTAGTTTTTGATGAGCAATAATTTGACATTTTTGTTCATCAGACAGTCTTGTCATCTCATCCAATTTTGATTTACTGGTTTCATTTTCTGAATCACGTTCCTGCATGTCGGGTAGTGAGAGGTCTGTTTGAGTTGCTTTGGTAACCATCGACAGTGATGGTTGTTGCTGCTGTTGTTGCTGTGTAGGAGTGTTTGGAACGCCACCACCGGGATTGGCTAGCATACCGGCATGTTGCAGTGAGTTAAGTTGTACGGCCGCCACAGCAGCCAATTGTTGTTGCGAGGTTGTCAGAGTCTGTTGCACTGTGGTGGCAACAACGGAAGAGGCGGGAAGTTGATGTGTTTGCGTTTGCTGTTGGGGTAGTGGAGGAGGTGGTGGCCCATTGCCTCCACCAGCTGAAACCGCCGATCCGCCGCTACCACCAATTAGGGTACCCGCCGCTGAGGCATTATGTACCAAATGTTGACCGCTCAGCAGGCCAACATTTGATACACCTACTAGAGGCGACTGTGGAGGAACCATTGCGTTGGAAGTTTGTGGTTGTTGCTGCTGTCTTTGCTGCTTTGCCGCAACGCTATTTACGGTCGCTACACTTTGATAGTGGAATTCAGGAGGCGGGGGTTGTGAAGTTGGTGTTGACGGTATGCCGGTGGCGCTCATTTGTGGTGGTTGTTGTGGACTAGGTGGATACATGGGATACGTACTGTTACCGCCTCCGCCTACCGAAGTTGGCACCTGTTGAGGCTGTGCCGTTTGCGTCTGTGAACCGGCCGATGAGGGACTCTTTGAGCCACCGCCAGCCGTATGTCTCATTGGACTATTTGTGGCGGCTGCCGTCTGTACGGTGTGTTTATTGAAGTAATCATTGATTTTCTTATTATCGCCAGCCGAACCAGCTGACCCAGGTGCAAGGAGACGAGCATTCTTACCGACGCTACCCGTACCAGGCATTTGAAGACGATCCGTTTGAGCACCTAAATTTAGAGATAAATTTGCTTTTAATAACTGTGAGCCTGAGGAGGAATTGTTGTGTTTAGAAGTTTTAGAAGCGTTGCTTGAATTATTACCTCCATTACCACCACCCGGACCGCCACCGCCGGCACCACCACTATCATCCGCATGCAATGCAGCGATTTTCCTTTTACGCTTTCGTTCTGTTGGTGTACGCGATAATTTTTCCATACGACCACTGCCACCGCTTGTTGATCCCGAATTGTTTTGTTGTTGTTGTTGTGGACCCGATGCTGACACCACCGTTTGTTGTTGATGATGGGCCGCATGTGAATGATGATGATGGTTTGGAGGTGCTTGTTGTTGCATATTTGGATCTGTCGATATACCCATAGCGTTACCAGCACCAGTATTCATCATACCGTTACCAGACGACAAAGAAACAGCTGCTGCTACCGCTGATGCCGATGCTGCTGCTGCTGTTGATGATGCGTTTGTTAGGAGACCTATTTGTTGGACAATACCTGTTGTAGACTGCTGCTGTGTGCTTAACATATCGTTAACATCTTTTTCACTGTGTGACGAGCCAGTGCTCATATTCGAGTCAGGATTACTACTATGACCGCCACCACTATGATGACCGTGATGTGTTAATTGTTGGTGTACAATATTTTGTGGTGGTGGTTGTATTTGTTGTAATTGTGGAGGAGGAGGGGGAGCTGGTTGTTGCTGTTGCTGCTGTTGTTGTGATTGAGATGTTTGATTAGGATGCTGTTGCTGCTGTTGTTGGTGATGATTTGTGGCAAGTGTTGGAGGCGGCTGGGGATAATGTGTTGATAAATGTGTTGGTTGTGGAGGAGGAGGTTGTTGCTGCTGTTGCAATTGTAATTGTTGTTGCTGCTGTTGTAAATGTGTTTGCTGCTGTTGTTGAACTTGTGACAAATGTTGTTGCTGCTGTTGATTAGGAGCAAAATGTTGTTGTGTTGTATGATGGCTTAAAGACGTTGAGGTTTGTGGGGCCATCTGCAATTGAGCGCCGGCGGACATCTAAAATTATAAAAAGGGAATAATTTATTTCTTTTTTTTTGTAATTTAATTAGAGAATCTCTAATCTCTATGATAATAAAGCAATTTCATTAAAAAGTAGTTTCAAAATAGAATAAAGAAGTTTTGAAATAATTTTGTAAGATAAAAATGTACTATTTCACAATCTTGAATGAAAAATGAAAAAATTCGTTTTTCTCCAATTTTTCTTGCAAATAGGCATCATTGTTTTAGAACAAATGCTGCGAAAAACCGAAGTGTCTTTTAAATAAAATGTAGGCACATTACGAATATCATTAGACACATAACGAATTGAAAGATAAAAAGAAAATAGATGAAAAAATTTATGAAAAAAACAACACTCACATTTTTCAAACTTCATTTTGTTTTATTTTTTACACAATTTTCTCAAAAAATTTTTTTTACTTAATAAAAACTATTTTGTTATAATTTCTTTAAGTTTCTTTATTTCTTTTATTACATTCGGAAAAAATCTTTACACATTTCTTCTTTTCTATTCATTAATAAAACAGCTGTCTTTTCTTTTTTTCTTTTCCTTAACGAATAAGAGAGAAAGAGTTAACACTACTCTCTATAATGTATATAAACATGGAAGAGAACACGACATGAGAAGAGTGTTAAAAAGTAAAAAAAATAGTGTTGTTTAACGTTCGAAATAAAAATACGATGAGGTTATTTAGACAAAAAAATCAAAACAGAGAGTATGAAAGTAAAAAATAACACGATGACAATTAATAAGAACTTATACACAAACACACACACACACAGATATTATTATATTAAAACGTTTTTAAATAAACATTTGATGTTTATTATCAGATTTATTGAAAATTATTAACTTAATTTTTTTCTTTTATTTATTTATTTATTTTTTAAGTTATCTGGCATCATTGTTTTACTCTTTTATAAGGGAAGAGTGCTGCAGTGGATTCTTGAAATTAAAACACTGAATTTTGTTTCTTGTTTTTTTTTTCCATTTACTCACATATGACGGCGTAAAGAAACGCGAATGAAAACGAAATGTCTATAGAACCCCAACGTAATAAATGAAGGAATAAGAAAAAAACACAATAAAGAAGAGGACGTTTGCATATGAGTAAAAGAAAAATAAAAACGGGCAAAATATTAAAGCAGACATGAGAAAAAATGAAAATGGCTGCCCACCAAGAGGAGACAAAATAAAATTTAAGAAAATAAATTTATTTCGAACTATAATTTTATCATTTTCTTTTGTTTAAATTAATATTTTTGCAAATTACACATACACACACACACAAACTTAAAAGTAACTAATAAAAAATTCATTAATTTTTTTCAATGAGTTTTTCCTTTAAGTCAACAAACTACAATTCTTAACTCTTTCAAGAAAAAAATTACTCACTCATTTTTACTCTTGTTTTTGTTTTAAGCAAAATTCATTCACAATAAATTTTCAATTATGTTGAAAAAAGAAATTATTTATTAAAAATATATTTACTTAATTATTTTAAAATTTGTTTAATACTTTTATGTACTTTTTATTTTAATTTGCAAAAAAATAAAAAAAACTTTTAAATTTTCTAATCCGTTTGTGGCTTTTGAGGCAAAAGGTAAAAAAACACTTTTTTATTCAACTTTTTTTATATAAATATTTTATGTGTATGTGTGTTGAGAAGTTAAAATGCTCTTTTTCGCTTGTTGTATCACACACATACAAAGTCTTTCTTCTTCTTCTTGTTTAATTGTAGATGAGAAAGCAAAGCAAAAAATAAATAATAATGAAAACACACAATAAAATAACAACAACATTTACTAAGTACGAGCAGCAAATAATTGGTTATTTCATTTTTCACTTCGTCATCGTTGTTGTCTCATCGTCTTAATTCGTCGTATGTTAAATATTATGTTGTCGTTGTCAAAGTCGGCAGGCAGGCAGCCATTGCCGAAAATCAGTAATAAAAAAAATACAAATTGAAATGAAAAGAAATTGATGAATATTTAATCACACGAATGAGTAGAAAAGAAAAAAAATGTATGATTTTTTTGCAAAGAATATTTTTTATCTTTTTGTTACACTAACAACACTTTAGAACACTTTAATTAAAATCACTATTTATTTAAAAAAAATTATTTTGTTAATTCTTTATTTTTGAACAAAAAATTTTTAATTTTGTTTTTGCTTTAGCAAAATTTAATTTTTTTTGTTTAATTGGCGAACCAAAAGTAGAAAGAAAAAAACTTGTCTTGTTCCGCGAGACGTTGATAATGTTAAAAGGAAGGAAGAGAAATATTTTATACACCAATAAATGGTCATGATATAGTGGTGGTGGTATGTATGGATGTGTGTGTTTGTGTATACACGTCTCGTTTAAAATTTTAACGTTACACTATTGTGTGTGTAAACATGTGTTTGTGTGTTTATATGTATGTATCTCTTTAAATTGTATATACACACATAACAGAGAAGTAGAAAGAAACACACGAAAATAAAATATAAAACAAAAAAAAAAACTAAATAAAATAAATGGGTTGCCATTTTTCTCTATTAAAACTCAAACAGCAAAAACAACAAATAAAGAGAAAAAATATATAATATAAATACAACAAATATTTGTTTTATAAAAACAACGATTCCAAATTCATTATTTTGTTAAAAATAATTATTTCTTTTCATTTAATTCAAATTTTTTCATAATTTATTCAATTTCTTTTATCTTCACTCTCTTGTTTTTTTTTCATTAGTATTTATTTCGCTTTGTCTCTCTCATTTCCTCTATCTCTCTCTAGGTGTTATTAATTGAGGAGTGTTGTTGAATTATGTTATGTTAACTAGTTTGTATAACAGTTTTATCTATGCCATTTCTGCTGTCTGCTATTTTTACATTTATGTTATGATAAAAACATTAAGATAAGGTGTTAAATTAACAGATGTCAGGTCAATGAGGTATATCATTTTTACTGTCTATTTTTTATTATTTTCTGCATATAAAATGTATTATTTACATTTAACACACAGTGGGATATTAACATAATGAATGCTGTTGACTTATGAAAGAAACAACATTTCAATGATAATAGAAAAACGAGCAAGAATGTTATGGTCAATCAAGCCCGATTATGTAATACCCTACACAATCATTGTTGGTTGTAAATGGCAGTTACGGAGTATAATTTTATTTTCTGCTTTATTCTTAAGTGTGCAGTACATATTTGTGAAACTAACATTTAAGGGAAATTTGCGCGTTTAAAATCAATTTTTGTGGAGGTTATATGGGAGCTACAAGAAATTATGGATTGACAGAAGTATTATTTTGCACATCTATTTGGAAGGAGGTTGGTACGAATATCAAAAGACTTATTTCTGTAAAATGTCATAAAATAGCTTTATTCTTACAACGTCTATGTGCAAAAAACCTCATTCCAAGAGGGCATTTGTATGGAAGGTATCTGAAATATTGAACCAAACACGGCCAATTTCAATAGGTTTCGTCCAAAATAACAATATGTGCTAAATTTCAACAAATGCGATCTGAAGGATTCCCTGGAGTATCAGCAACATAAAATTTTTGACCAGGTGCTCTAACTATATAGAATTTTAATAAAAAAAAGAAACAGAATTATTTCCAAAAAATCGTTCGGTTACACAATTAATACTCATACATCTTCCGCTCCGAAATCTCCTATATATGTAAGTATCATAAAAATACTTATATAAACTTATATAAAAATACTTATATAAACAAATTCTACGAGGTTTGGTTCTCAGTTTAAGTCTGCGTCTAATGGTGCCGTTTAATATAGAGTCGGTCTCATGCTTATTTGTTTTAAAAAATTATACTCAAACTTTTCATTTTCACTGTATATTTTTGCAAGAAAAAATTACATATCAATCTGGCAACTTTATTGCAGCATTTCGATAACAGCATTAAAAGCAACAACAAGAACAACAAGAGAAACCTATACCTGATTAGTATGCATTGCATATTTTAGAATTATTACCAGGAATTGCAAAGCAGCACATAGTTACATACATACGCATACTCACACACAAGTATACACAGATACTGTGATATATAAACATGATATAAAAATCACCCTTATTATAGTAAAAATTCTAAAAATAGGTCATCATCATTTACAGAATTTTTTTTTGCAAAACAAAAAAAGGAAAATTAATAATGAAATCATATGTATATAGAATTCTATATATTTATTCTATATATGTAGATAAATGTATACATATTTTTATATAATAAACTAAAAATTAAAAAGGAGAAGAATCAATGTACCAGTTGATAATGTGATATAATTAAAGAGTATAAAAATATCAGAAAAATATAAATTTTATTAATTGCACAGTAAATAAAAAAAAAAAACAATTGTATCTATATAATGAAGAAATACGAAAAATAGAGAAAAAACTGAAATTAAATGAAAATTAAAAATAAACGAATAAACAAACACGACCACACAAATAGAGTTGTATTACAGCAAAAAATAAAAAAAAATAAAAGAGAGAAAAATCACAAAAATACCGATGAAAATCTAATAAAATTGTCGATCTTTAAAAATAAAATTTTAGATAAAAAGTGTCGAGGGGGGTTTAAAATAAATCATTGAATTTATCGGTTCTGGGTTTTAAACGAAAATATATAAATTCAAACTTTTTTATAATAAAAATATTAAAATCACCTCACAAATCAATTAAAGTATTTTAACAGGCAGACACAGTGGTTTCAAAACGATTTTTATAGAAATAATATGAAATAATGTCATAAATTTTGAATCATAGAAGATATTTTAATAAAATTTAAATGGTTATAGTAGCGGTTCCTTTACAGTTCCCCAGTTGACCGGGATAGATAGTGGGTGGCCTTCAAAAATTGACAACTTAGAGTTTAATGTTTTCAAAATTTCTCCTTTAATCTGCATATAGCCTACATCGCTTGTAGTTTCAGAAATATTAAATACAAAATAAATTTTTAGTCCATTTCTGACCTTATTTCTGTTAAACTCTGCGGACTCTTTATGGTCCCCTTTAAAATTCTAAATAATATTGCTGCAAAAGCCTAAGAATAATATGAACCCTTAAAAAGATTTCATTAATCTGAAATAAGATTTCTAATTTGCTGATTCATCGACATTACGATACTCATTTCAATTTGAATAATAATGCATTAGAACTTATACTTAAATCATGTAATTAAAAAATTAACACATCCGGGAGGTAAGCGAAGAATCATCTAGGAATTCTCTGACATACAAGGGTTTATTCTACTCCTACGAATCAACACAAGAACCTTTCAACTCTAACCATGAGGAATTAAATTAAGATATATATACAAATTCAAAATCTTGGGAATAAGGAGTGTGGTGGACGTTTTCATTTAAACTTTTTTTGATCAAGTTACCTTTGTTAAACTATTTCTGTTTGGAAACACTTCATAACCGAGTTAGTAAAATTTGGAAGACTATCCATTATCCGCCCGGCGACCTGTTCGCCTGTATTCCTCCAAATCAAAAACTTTATTAAGATAACTCCAATGGTTACAAAACTATTTCCAAAAAGAATATATTTGGAAACACTTTATAACCGAGTTGATCAACTTTGGAAGTCTAATCATTATTCGCCAGATCAGCTGGTCGTCTTTAGTCCTACAAATCAAGATATCTCGAATGTTTCTAAATATACGGAATTATTTGTAAAAAATATTCATTTCCGAAGCACAGTGCATAAGTGCAAATAAGTGTTGTCTACATATAATTTACTTTAATGTGGAAATTAGGCGTTTTGTTAGCATCTCTATTTAAGAATGAAATTATGTCAAAATCTTCCAGAATTAAATTTTACCATAAACTATTTCAATTCTCACTACTGTCCGAATCATTGTAAAGTGCTAACCCCCCCTTCCCCCCTTAAAAGTAACAAACAATAATGAGTGTAATAAATTTTTTTATTTAGTGAGAGTATTTTTCGAATAAATATAAACAGACAAAATTCACAAAAAAAGGAATTAAAATGCAAGTCACAAATCCATTTTTAATATATAAATGTAGATTTCTCATACAACAATAAACAAAGAGAACGATTGAGAGTGTTGTGATGGCGGCCTGGCCTGCCTGCCTGCCTGCACTTCACACAATGCCATAGAAAAAAAGTAAGACAACAACAACAATAATAATAACACACACACACGACACGAAATGAAAAATATTTGCAAACACGAAGATGTGAGAAATAAAAAAAATGAAAACTACAAAACCAGTCCAACTAGTTTAAAAGGGGAATGGACTCCAAGTGGTGATAAGAAATATACAAACACATTAACAAAGCAACAACAACTGAAAAATGCGAAATCGAACAACCAGAAAAAAACGAATGATTTTTTTATTTAGTTTGATGGGGGCTCTAAACGGCAACATCAAACAAATCTTACAACAAGTTGTTTAGTTTTTATCTACAAGTTGTAACCAACATGTTTGATCGTTGTGTTATTGTTAGGAAAGGCCCCAAAATTCTTTGCATACACAACTGATGTATGCATGAAAGTATGAATTGGATTTGTTGACTGCACAACAGCAACAACAACCAAAACAACAATTATTGTTATTATTATGCATTTAATAATAAGTTGGGTGTTTGTTATTTATAAACTTGGTCGCGTTTATGTTGGATGGATTTCATTGTTTTTATTGTTGGTTGGTTGGGGAGGCTGCTACTGCTGTCAGACAGACAGACTGACTGATTTGTTTGGTTGATTGGTTGGTATGCAGTTTTTGTTTCGTTCGTGTGTAAAAATGTTTTAGTTTAACAGTTCATGCCGATGAGTCAAGGTCGAGAGACCGTATTTAACGTCACGTAACGTCATGCGAATTATTTTATATCTTGTTTTTTGATATAACTTACACACACACACATACACAAAGTTTTTTTCTATATAAATAAAAATAAAGAAGTAGATGAAAACAAAAACAAAAAAATATTCATTTTCAATTCACACAGATACGAAACATTTTCGTATCTTTTTGTTGGTGTAGTAAATAAATAAAAGTGTGTGTATGTATGTGTTTGTTTCTTTTATGTGTGTTTTACACACAAAAAATTAAACGAAAAATTAATATGAAAGAAAATAAATAAAAAATAATAATAAAATAAAAAATAAACTTTGTAAATATTTTTAGTTCGGGAATGGAATATTTTTAGAACACAAAAATTTTGTTCGACTTTTTTTTCTTTCATGTTGTTGTTTTTGTTATATTTTTGTGATAACAGCCACGAATTCCTCTTCTTTTTACACTGAAAGAAATTCACGATAAATATTTATTTATATTTGAATGAATTCGTAAGATTCAAAACTGAATGATTTTTTCAAATAAAGAAAATTAATTGTGAGAACGAACATTAAAAATATATATATATTACTTTTTATATTTATATATTTACAATCTAGAAAATCTGTGTATAATAAAAAAACGTGTCACCAGAACAATTAAATCAATTTCAAAGAAATTTTCTTGATACGTTTACAACCCCAAGCGAATACTATGATTTCAATGAAATTCACCTAACTCCTTTCTGCTGAATACTATAAAAAAACAACTATCGGTTTTATTTATAGGATCCATATCTGGAAAATACATTCAAAACCTCCAAAAATAGATTTGTGCCTTAACAATGAATCGTTCCTTTTAATAATTAATGCAAATATTACGTTAAGAGGAGAACTATTCGGTAGTTTTCTCCCTGAAAATAAAACATTCATTTCGTGTATTTTTGGTCCATCGAACCTGATATAGTTTGAGAAAATTGATTATCAAAATTCATTTAAATTTTCTTGAATTTTTTCGCTGAATTTTTGGATTTGAAAAAAAGGATTTTTATAGTTATGAAATTTTGAAATTTGCTCGAACAGGTATAGTTCATCTCCGTTTAAAATCTACACACATTTTGGACAGTTTTTGTATGGATCCCAAGATCTTTCCACTGTCTTTAGAGCAGGGCGGTTTGGTACAAATACAACGTTATTGTTATTTTACTACTCAAGGACTTTTTTACCATTATGACAGGATGCCAAGTCAGGCCAAATAAGTTGACAAATTATCAAGTCTTATAAATAGAAGCAGCGTTTTTTTGTAATATTCCTTGATGTAAATTTTGGTATTTAAAGAGCCCGTTGTAACAAATGATTAGGTTCTTTTGCCGCAACTGTAAATTGCTTACGATTCCAAGAACTGTTTGGAAAATGTTCACTGCTTATGGGTCCTAATTTTTTTTCCTCGAGCATCAGCAACTAAATTTTTATTACCATGAATTTGCGAAAAACCTGCCATAACATACGTTTCGTCATCATACTTTGACGCAACTCTATATTGCTCTATGCCAAGAACCTTTTGCAAAATTTTGCCTTTCCTTTAACATTCCTTTGAGCAAATGTGAAAAGTTTGACAGAACATACGTTTCGAAAATATTAGATTATTTTTTTTTAGAAATCTTGAGTACAATTTCCGAGCTCATGTTATTGGCCTCTAATTTTTATAGCAGTTTTTTGAGTCTTGTATGATTTAAAACTGTATTTGTTTTATCTTTTCATAGAAAAATAGTTCAAATACTGAGCTAACCGGTCGTCCTTTTTACCGGATATGTTGGAAGCTCTTTTGAAAATGATTTATATTTTTTGACTTTAAATCATTCCTTTCACCTGCAGCAAACGAACAAGTTCTCCCATTACTGTTTAATAACATTGGAAATGGTTTGACGACCAATTTTTGAATACTGGACCAATCTTTTGTAGGACCAAGTTGGGTTTTGTTGAACATATATTTAATAATTTTAGAACATACTTTTGAATCGGATAAACAATATATTCATTTGTTAGACATTAAACATGATAACTGATATGTTTTAAGAAGGTAACTTCATAAAAAAAATCAAATAATATTTTGGTTAAAAGTTTTAATGAAAAAAAATGTGTTAAAATTTTTTCAATTTCAATATTTGAGAATTGTGAATTGAAAAATTTTATCTAAAATTGAGACTTGGAAGGTTCAACATAGTGATTCCATGTAGAATGGTAGACTTTAAGATTGTCATGTGATTAAAATTAAGTTCATTAAAATTTTCACATAAAAAGACTAAATTATGTCGTCACAAAATATTTTTAAATACTAAAATTTCAAAGATTTTCTTTCAAATGTAATTTCATATTTCAGATTTGGCAAATTTGCTACACAAACTTTCTCCTTACAATGTACTCAAAAATAATATAACTAAACTTTTATTAAACACTGTATTAAACTAAATTCTAACCTCTTCAAGAAAAATAGAAATCATTTAGAGGAAGAAAAAAAAAACGTCCAACTATTTAAAATGTCTACGACGCTAAATTTCTCCACTAATAACACAATTAAACATAACCTAACAGATACACACACAAAGAAAATACAATTAAAAGAAAAATTAATATGGAAAAAAATTCTAGAATACAATGGATTAAGCCAGAAAATAATTTAATTAAAATTATGAGAAACTAAAATTGCTTCAATATTTTTTTATTTAAAGATGATTAATAATTTTGTAAATTTATTATTTTTGTATAAAAAAATTTCTCTATTGTTTTTCTACTTTAAAAAATTTACATTTGCTCTATTTTCATTTCTTCTATACTTTTTTTTTATAAATTTAAACATTTTTTGTGTTTTGAAACGAGAAAAAATCGAAAAGTTACAACGAACTGCATTTGAATTGTTTTTCGTTAATAAAATAAAAAGAAATTTAGAGAACATTCCCAAAAACAAAAGAGAGAGAGAAAAAAGAGAAAATTTTTTTATTAATAACAATCAAATAATCAGCAGAGTATGTAACGAAAAGTAAAAAAAGCACGTGCTACTAATTTATACAACACTGTGTGTAAATAAAACAACTCTCTTCCATTTCAACTCTCATAATTTTTGTTTTCTCACTTGAATTTGTTTTTGTTTTTCTAGTCTAATTTTTAACGGGTGTTTTTTTCTTTCAAAGTGTTGAAAAAAAAAATAGGAGATGATGATAAACTTACTCTCTGATTAACATATAATAATGTTGACGATGGTGATGATGTTGTTTGAAGATGTTGCTGCTGTTGTTGTTGTAATAAACTTTGTTTTCTATTACGTTTAGTTGTGGTTGTTGTATTTGTATTATAAATTGCATTAGATGTTGTTGAATCAGTAGTGGAACGTTTACGAGATCTTTTTTGCGTGGATGTGGTTGTTGTTGCTGATGCTGCCACCGCGGCAACATTTGTATTTTTTGTAGCTGCTGATGCTGCTGCTGATGGCAAAGATGCTGCTGTAGAGGCTTGTATAACCACCATAGAATTTGTTGTTAATTTAGGATGATAATTTCTATGTTTTGATGATTCGGTTATAGTGGAAGTCTCTATTAACGACATTGGTAATGTGAGAGACATAAGGATGGTTATTTATTTTTGTTGGTTTTATGCTCTCTTATTTTTTATTAACTTTATTTTAGGTTATTTTGAAAAGAGAGAGAGAGGGTTTGGTTTTTATCTCTCTCTTTTAAGTTCTTTTCACTTTATTTTTCTTTAAATTTTATATTTTGCAAGAGGTTTAATTTAGAGAGAGTGAATATTTTATATAATTCTCTCTATCTCTCTCTCATAAATTTCTCTTTTAATGGCTTTAAAATTGAATTTTGTTTTTGCTTTTATTTAATGCATTTTTATTTATAATTTTGTTGTTTTTGTGTAGTTCTATGTAGGGATGTGTGTATGTATTTGTTGTTGAGGAAATAAAACAGCTGTTTTTTTTTCAACCGGCTTTATTGACAGCTGCTACTGCTGCTGCTATTTCTACTAATTGTGCTGCTATGTACATTTGTAAGTATGTTATTTTTGTTTTTTTTTTTTTTTTTGCTTTATATTTTCATTATTGTTTTAGTTGTTTTTGTTGTTTATTTTAAAATACACTACAATAATTTGGTGTGCAAAGAAAAATATAAATGATTATAAGATGTTATACATTTTGTTGTTGTTGTTGCTGTTGTTGTTTTATATTTTCATTAAATTATTTATAAGTACGTTTGTATATGTATGTAGAGATAGTATATACACGAATTTAGGTTTATATATTATATATAGATTTTTTTCTTGTATATTATGTATCACACACAAAATGACGTTATTTTAAGATTTTTTAGTTTTATTTAAGAAAACTTTTCTTAGATAATTTTTTTCATTTAATTTTTATTTCTAAATACATTTTTGTAATTTTTTATTAAATTCTCGTTTTTTTTCTTTTTTTAATTTAATTTATTCCATTTTTTTGTTGCTTTTCAACTGAAATTGCTTTTTTCTTTGCAAAATTTTCTATAAATAAAAAAAATATTTTTTTAATTATCTCTTCTTTTCTTTGTTTCATTTTTTAATTTTTTTCTTCACTTTGTTTTTGTATTAGACATGTTTTTTTCAAATTCTTTCTTTTCCATGTTACACCAAAAAAAATTTAAAGGCAAAATTTAAAAACCGTATTTTTTTCAAGAAGAATAAAAAAATTAAAACACGTCACGTTTGTAAGTCGGAACATTTAGCACTGTTGTTGTGTGATTGTAGTTGCTGTTAAGTCAGTATGTTGTACTCTGCTGCCACAAACATCAATTGAGTGCTAGCCAGCCTTAGAGACATACAACTTAAACACCAAAAAAAAAACATCAACAAACAATCAAATAAACCAACAACATCAAAAAAATATATATCCAATTCAAACCAAACATTTGTCAGTTAGTCAGTCCGTCATACATACAACCAACCAACATACACAAATTAAAGGAGAGTTGAGTTCATATTCAACACTTAATATTTCTTGTTACTCTTAAAGGTTTTTTTTTTTTTTGTTCTTGTTGTTGTTGCTATAATAAAGAGTCCATTTTTTTGTTCACTATCAAAAAAAATTAAACTACACTTTAATAATTGTTGTTGCAAAGACTGCTGCTGTCGCTGTTGTTGCTTAACGTTTTGGTTGTGTTTATGTTTGTTTTATTTGCTGTCGAATGTCGTGGTCGCAAACAAACTCTCAATGTTCACAAAACTCGCGTTCAATCAAACAACAAATATTTAAACTTACAGCAAGAAAAAAAATACGAAAACATAATTCGTTTTAAAGTTGCCAGATTAATACAATGCTGACAATAGAACTAACAGGGAAGTAAAGGACAATTCGTATCCTAAGATTAAAAGAAAACAAAATTCTTTTTCGTCTATTAGTCAATTCTCGAGTTACAGATTTAAGAAAAAAATCTTATAGATAAGAAGTGATATTGAAAAATTCTTAACACACACTTTTCATTAAAAATTTTAACCCCATGAAGTGACCACGAAAATATTAAAGTTGTAAACACATCAGGAAAGCAGCCGGTTGGGTTAGCTCATTTTACAGACTATTTGTTGCGCCAATAAAAAAATAAAACATAAAGTTAATTAAGGTTTAAAAACAGTTCTTTCATCTACTAGAAATTTAGAGAACAAAAACAGAGAACGTAAGCTAAAGTGTTTACAAAAAAACAACAAAACTTGCTGCAAAATGGATGACGAAACATTTCGCAACTTCCTGGTCAAAAATGTTATATTGAAGAAAGCTTTAATACCCAAAAGCATTAAAAATTCCACAAAAATTTCTTGTTGTGGTAAGCAATATGACTTAACATCAAACAATGAATAGAGGAATAGAAGCAAATTAACGAAAATTTCCGATACATTGCAAATTTATCAAACATTTTCTACAAATAAAAAATATTACAAAATTTTTCTATAAACAGCGAAATTTAGGAAATTTCCCTGTAAACAGCAAATCTAATTTATAATAAAAATTTGCTACAAATATCAAATTTAATGAAAAACTCCTATCAATAGCAAAAAATTTCCTATAAACAAAATGAAACAGCAAATTTAAGGAAAATTTCCCTCAAAAAAAAAAATTCCCCCAAAAAGAAAATTTAACGAAAATTTCTATAAATGGCGAAAATTGTCTATTAATTAATTGTCTATAATAACATATTTAATGAAGAACTATTTATAGCAAAATTAATGGAAATTTTCTTACAAATTTCATATTTGTAGAATATTTCTTATAAATATTGAATCTAAGGAAATTTTTTAAAAATAGCTTATTCGCCACAAAAAGCTAATTTACCATTTTTTAATAAATGAGAAATTAAAAAAAATGTCCTATAAATGACATATTTCTTTAAAGAAACACTTATTTAATTGAATATAATTTTTGGATCTCAATCCTTCATTAAACAAAATTTAGTTCACAATAGTGCATGCTGGCAACTCTTAGTTAAAAACACCTTAGACCACATTATACTTTTAGTTGTAGTTTGTTTAAATACATTTTCCGTCTTTCAATATTAACAATTACTTCTTTTATCACACAAACATCTGGCAGCTTTAAGCCACAGAAATAATCCAACAACAAAAAATGAATAATATTGATACAGAGTTTGTAGGTATGTAGTTCTCATATTCTATGTGTTTTTTTTCTTGTTGTTGTTATTATAGCCCACAATAATAATAGTGGGCTCTCGGGTTTTAATATACATACACACACATCTCTTTATACTTAAATATAAAACGAATGTAATTTTTTTATGTTTTTTTTCATTTAGGATATTTTGTTGTCGTTTGTTTAACTGATTATAACGAAAATTAACGAATGAAAACAATGCAGTTTGAGCATAACAAGGCGAAGGAGTTAGAGCTGCTCTCCTTAACACGAGAAAAAACACACACACGAAATAAAAGAAGAAAAAAAACTGATTACTGTTTTTATACGAACATTCACTCACTCACTCAATCACTTACATATATCACCTAAAGACAAAACACTCATAATCTTGATTTACTCCCTCTTTCCTTATTAAGTATTTAAAACTAAATAAAACTTTTTTTATAAGTTTTGTTTAATTTTAAATTAATTTATGGTGTTGTTGTTGCTTTTCTCACTTTTCAATTAGTTTTAGTTCATCTTTCGTTTGTTTTGTTTATTTTGTTATTAAATTGTTCTTCTATTTTCTGTTTTATTGTTTAAATTAAAACTACACAACAATAATAATTTTACATTTATTACACACACTCACTCTACACTACACTCTTTCTTGCTCGCTCTCACTCTCTAGACACAATCAGTGTTTATAATCAACTAAATTATTTTAAACGTGCAAACAATTCAACAACCAAAAGGTCTGTTTGTCTGTCTGTCTGTCCATCCATCCGTCTATACGACACGACGATCGTCTGTCCGACCACACGACCAACCGTTTTAAACGAACTTTTCTTGTAGTTTAAGATTATTGTTGGTATTTTTTTTAAATTTGATTTGTTTTGTTGTTGTTGCTATATTATTAGTATTATTTTTTCTTAAATAACAGCAACTAAACTAAAAACACTTATGCATAAACACACAAACACACACTAAAGTGAATGAGAGAGGAGAATTGTTTGTTTGTTTCCGATTCGTTATGGTTTTACTATTAACAACAACCCAACACAAACTGTGATAAGAAAAGGTACAAAACAACAACAACAACAAAAATTACACAAAATAATATTAAATACTCGTTGTTAAAGAGAGATGTCGTCGTAGGTCGTCGTCATAGTCATCGCCATCATCATCATCATCTGCAATAACAACAGCAGCAACAACAACATCAATAATAACAATAACACCACTTTGTAATGTAATGTGAGTGTGTGCGCCTATTATGCGATTTTTTTCGCTGCCTCTTCTTTTTTAGTTTTTATAATTTTTTTTTGTTTTTTCTTTATTTGCAAATTTGTTTTTTCACTTTATGTTTCTTCTTCTTGTTATTGTTGCTGTTTGATAAAAAAGGTTTTTTGTTGTTGCTATTGCTGCTGTTGTGTTATCGTTTAATATGTATGTGTTGTGTGTATGTACATTTTGTTATAGAGGAGCAAGAAGCAAATAACACAACAGAGATATAAACATAAAGAAAAATAATAAAACCAAAATATTGAAAAGAAAAAAATTGGAATAAAAACGAGTTGATTACTTTTTTTTCTTTCTTCCTCAACTAAACGAGTAACGAGTTAAATTGAACAGAAAAAAATCTTTCAAATATTTTCTACACTTCGGCATTAAAAGCACAAATTTTCACTGAATACAAAAAATTAAACGATTTTCCTCCTTTTTTCTTCATCATCTTCTTTTTAAGGTTAAAAATACGATAACAAATATTTTTTTTCGATAACTAATTAAAGTGATAAACGTTTAGGAATTTAGTGTATAAAAAGTAACAAAGAAATACTTTAAGAAGTTCTAATAGAAAAAGAGTACCCTACAACGAGCAAATTTTAACAATTGAAAATTTTTCATAAAATGTCGAAATTATAAAAAATTATCGATAAATTTGCTAATTATAGGAAATTTTGGATAAATTTGCTTTTAATAGGGAATTTTGTTAAGTCGGTTATTTATGGACAAAATTTAGATAATTTTGCTTATATTGGGAAATATTCGATTAATGTTGTTGTTTGTAAGAATTTTTGCTATTTTTAGAAAATTTTCCATAAATTTTGGATTTATAGGAAATTGTCGATTTTATTGAAATTTTTCTTAAATTTTATTTTAGAGGAAAATTTTATTAAATTTCAATTTTAAAGAAAATTTTCTGTAAATTTCGATTTTATAGCATATTTTCGTTAAATTTCCATTTTATAGGAAAATTTTAGTAAATTTTCAAAGAGAAATTTTTGTAAATTTCGCTTCTGTAGAAAACTTTCGTTAAATTTCGTATTTAATGTTAAATTTTTTCTGAAATTTCGATTTTATAAAATTCTTCGTTAAATTTCGATTTTATAGGAAAATTTCCAATAAATTTCGATTTTTAAGAAAATTTTTCGTTAAATTTCAAAATTAAAGAATTGAAAATTCGACTTTATATGATCTTTTCATAAAATTTTGAATTTATAGAAAATTTCCGTTAAATTTCAGTTTTAAAGAAAGATTTTATTAAATTTCGATTTTTAGCAAGTTTTATTCAAATCTCATTTAAAAGAAAATTTTCGTTACATTTCGTCTTTAAACCCTGAATAGCAGACTCTCGTTAAACTTTAATTTCGTTTTATCGCTTCGCTTAATTCATTTTCTGGATCGTTAAATTCCACTAAATTTCAGTTTATAGCTAATTGTCGTTAAATATCAAATTTTATAGCAAAGATTTACAAAATGTCTATTTATAGAAAATTCAAATAATCTGGTTTTTTTCTTTGGAAAATCGATTAAATTCAAAAAAATTGAAAAAATTTTACTAATAAATTTTTAACTTTAGGATCATTTCCAGTCGTCCTTACACAATTTTATTGCTTTTAAATTATGACAAAAAATTTTATTAATTAATTTAGTTTATTTTTAATGAATTCTCACTTTTTTCTTATTTTAAAAAAATATATATTTTTTTTTCATTTTCAAAAAAAAAAATCAAATTTATTGATTTTTATTGGTTTCTTCTTTTTAAGCGATAAAAATCTTACAATTCTTGTTTTTTTTTTCAATAATTTATATTTTTAGATTTTTAAATTTTATTTATTTAATATTATCACGATCATTATTTAATTATGTGTTAATTTAATTTTTTTCTCATTTTAACTTGATTTCAAGCAACAAAAATAATACAAAAATAAAAAAATAAAATAAACACTTTACACTTAAAACACAAAATTTAAATAAAAAACACAGTGTTTTTTTGCTTTTCATTTTGTTTGTCTCACATATTTATTAAGAGAACAACAACAACAACAGAAACGAAGGCAAATAAGAAGAAGCTATATTATACACACTTCTATACAAACTAATATTTGTTATTTATTTTTTTCAATACATATATAAATGTACAATACAAAGTGTGACGCAAAAAAAATATTGTTGTTTTTTTCTTTTTGTTTTTGTTGGGTTTTTATTTTAAAGACGAATAAATAAAATCCACAGAAAACCACACGGTATCATGCTCTCAGGGCAACTGAAAATAAGCTCTCTTTACCAATGCCGTTATAATATAATTTTATTTAAGTGCAAACAAACGCAGCAACAACAACAGCAACAAAACGTAACGAAACACTAAAAAAGCTACAACAAAACAAAAATAAAGCAAAAAATATAATAATAATAACAGAGTAGAAAAAAACTTAAAAGAAACAAGACAGAAAAAAAATAACATCATCTCCTTCAATCATTATAATGAACTTTTACAACAGAATCATACATACACAAACACCGCAACATACAAGTGAGAAATATGAGAAAAAAACACAGTTTTTTATTTCTTTAATTGTTGTTTTTATACCCTACACCACTACTGGTGGTTGGGGTATACATTTGGTTCTGCTAAAGTTTGTAGGGCACAGAAAAAAGATTGCTAATAACACTTTTAAGTGTTCGTCTCAGGAGCACTTTCTGAATCGATTAAATGATGTCCGCCCATCTGGTCGGTCATCTGGCTGGCTGTCCATGTGAACGTTATAAACTAAATGCAGCAGTTATCTTCATGAAATTTTTCATGTGTCAGAATGATGTCTACTGAATTTGTTGAGCCCCCAAACAAATGTTTTCCCCGGAATATATTTTTAAGCTCATAAAAGTACTACATATAAATCAATTTTTGCACAAATTAATCTTGTTATATTTTAAAACGATGTGCCAAATTGTACGAGGATCAATCCATAATTTTTTACAGGTCCCATACAAAACCTTTTCCAGAAATTACTTTGAGGGGCTTAAATCTCATATAGACATAAGTTGATATTTTAATATTTTATTTTAAGATAAATATAAACAAAAATTGATATGCGAAATTTTGCACCCATATAAAAATTACTGGAAAAGAATCAGCAAAGAACGCAATAATCCCAAAATAACTAAAAGCACCATCGTAATGTACTGAACTCTTAAGTAGAAATTAAATTTATACGAGGGTGGTTTATTAAATTAAATTCATAAATGATGTAGAATATAAAAAAGTCGGACTTGATCGACTATTAATGCTTCTTACTTGTTTTAAGTTTTGCAAATTTTTTGTTTTGATTATTAAAATTCTTTTACGCAAAATTATCGAAATTAAATTTTATTTTGTAAAAAAAATTATATTAAAAATTTATTTAATTAAATTCACCTTTTAACAGATGTTTTATCTATTTTAATTTAATCACATTTAATTTATTTAATTCTATATTTTATTATGTCTTGCACTTACACTCTTTCAACACTAACTCGTCATAAATACGCACATACACAAGCACACACACACATACACTCATTTATTCACATTCGTTTTAGCTTCACACGCGTTTTAATACTGACTAACTAACTAGTTAGTTAGTTGTTGTTGGATACACCCAAAAAAGCATCCATCCGTTGTCGTTCAACCAAAAAAAATCTTTATTTTTTTGTTTTTGTTTTCGGAAGCATTTTTTATTTATTTATTTATTATTTTGTGTGTTGGAAACAACAGAATCGAACGTAAACAGCAACAACAATAACAATTGTGCTGCAGGAGGAATGACAGAAAAAAAACTAACAACATAAATCTTGTCTTGTTGGTTTAATTCATAGCAGGCGCACAGAAATTTCAGTTAGCGGAAGAGAGAGAGAGAGGAACGAATGAGTGACTTTAATAGACCCAAAACGGCACAGAAAAATATTATAACAAAAATAAACAACAACAACACTAACTATGAATACACGAGCAAAAAAAAGCTCTCAAGAGAGTAAGAAAATTATTGTAATAAAAAAAACAGAACAAAAAAATCATGACAATAAACAAACCAGCAGGTAGAGTTGACTATACGGCGTTTTTGGCAGTTGTTTTGATTTAAATAAGCGATTTCGAGGTTTTTATTTCAAAAAAATGTGTAACATAATATTTAATAATTAAAAAGTAATTAAAGGAAAATATAACTTTATACGAGGGCAAACTTATACGGTTTTAAAAACAAATATTTTTTATTAACGAATGGAAAAAATGTTTTTAAATAATTTTTTCAGGTTTGCGAGAACAAATTAAAGATTATGATTGAGTCAAATATAAGGCGCTGACAGTTTTGATTCTAAGAACTAATGACGCTCATAGTATTTCCGAAACGAGTTTTAGGAAATAAAACTGTAACTTTTAAACTGTCAAAGATATTTTAATGAAATTTGATGTGGTCGCAGTTAAAGTGATTTTTTTGTTGATATTGGTGTGTACAAGCTCTAACCAGGTCAGGGACGTAGTCAGTGACCCTTTAAAATTTCCCATCTCGGTTTAAGTTAATTAAAGAAAATCGCGAACAATTAATTTATGAATTTAGATCAAAGAAATTTTGCATATAAATAGTTCTAGTAAATCTATGGAAAGAACGCCCATATTGTTGTAACAGCTGAAAAAACAAGTTTGATAACGGCTATGATCCATGTTTTGCATAAGCTTCAGCCAAGAAAATCTTTCAATTTTATAGGATGAGTTCATATACTTTCTGCTTGACAGTTAAACAAATGTAATATATTGTGTCGTCCTTGTACACATGCTGGTCATATGTATGTAAGCATTCCGATCTTAGTTGTGCTAAAACTACTTTTGCAAACCTCTGCAATGGGAGATGGACGGCTCCAAGTACGATATCTTTACGTTAAGTTTAAACTTTTACATTTGTAAAGTCTCTGCGAATGTCATTCAAAGCTGCCATATACGAATTCCGATCAAAAGGATCTTGCACATTCCTGAGTGTGCTTTCTTTATACCATTTTCCATTTATTTTTAAATATTTTTGGGAGAAAAACTACAATTGTGTTATATTAAAGTAAGGATGATGACATCATTCTTAGAAAAAAGCTACTGAGCATTTCATTATGTTCCTCATGTAGATGCATTACGGACATTAGTCTGTTACGGTTCTAAAGCAAAGTTTTTTTGCAACTTTGAATATTTCTCCATACATATCACTAAGCTAAAACTCATAGGTCATCAATATTAGGTACCGTTCCTATAACTGTACAGCCATTCCTTAAGTTATTATGGTAACTTTTAATGGAGACACTGGGAGATTCGATTGGTAGAAATAAATTTCAAGTTGCTCATAAATTAACATTTCGCCTTCAATTTGTTTAAAGATTGTGATTATTAAAGTATATAACGATTTTGGAGATATCAAATATCATAAAAAGTAAATCAGCTTATATCATGTATAAAAATTCAACCTAAATTGAGTTACCTCTAGTTAAATTTGTGTACTTTCCATTTATTTGTTTTATAAATGTCATATTTAAATAATGTGTTTGAATATTTTTCGTAGACCTGAAAGGATTATAGATAAATAATGGCCAGCTCTGCTCTGAAACAATTCGAAATCACTTCAGGCTTAAACATGTGAAATTTTATTAAAAATATGTTTAACGTTTGAAAAGTTACAAAATTATATTAAAATAATAGTTTTGAAGATAAAAAAATCACCTGTTCAAGCCCTTAAGAGGAAAGTGTTTAAGCGTTACAAATAAATTGTTAGAATGAAAAAAAAACAAAATCTTTTTAACGTTTTTCTGTTCAATAGAACATTAACAACACTTTTTTTAAAGTACATACACGTATGAAACGAATAATGAAAATGTAATGAAAAACATTAATTTTTTTTCTGATTTCTAAGAGAGAACGAGTAGGGAGTCAAATGCAAACTCGTGCATACACACACACACACACACACATACACTCATGTATGTATAATAGAGCAACGAGAAAAAAAGGAAAGGGTAACTAGAACTTTTGACACGCAAGTACACAAGTGGAGTGAGAGGGGAGCAAAGGGGAGTAATATTTTGTAACTGTCATCCTTTTGATAGAGAATATGAAAGAAAGAACGAACAAAAAAAGAAAAATACTGGAAAAGTCTTTAAAAAATCTATATTCCAAGGAAAAAACAACAACAAAATTAAATAAACAAAAATATAAACCAAAGAAGAGGAAGAATAATGTACAAATCAAATGTCATTTATAGAAAAATAAATTATAACAAAATAAACAACAACAATAAGATGACAATATATAGTGAATAAAAACTTAAAGAGGAGACAGGGAATGAGGGAGTTTTGTAGGCAGGAAGGGAGAGAGTTTAAAGAGTATAAAAATAAATATTTTTTTTAAATTAAATTAATTAATTAATGATAATTATTACAAAAGTTACCTTTAAAAATAATAAACAATAATAAAAAAACAAAAAGTTCATTCCTCTGTAGAAAAAGAATTAAATAAAAAATAAAATAACCATGAAAAAAAGAGTAAATAACATAAAATAATACAACAACGACAAGAAAAATAAATAAATTTAAGCAAAAAACTAAACGAAAATAAATGTAGGTTTGTTTGTTTGTTTGTGTGTGTTGAAAATGTTTGTATGTATAACTAAATTGCAAATTTTTAAATGTATTTTATTGAATTTTTTTGTTGTTGCTATTTTTTTTGTTTAATTCTTTGTTGTCGTCGTTGATTTTTTATACCCTCCACCATCACAACTGGCAAAGAGGGTATATTAACTCTGTCATTCTGTATGTGTAACGTTAAAATGAAATTATCTCAGACCCAATAATGTATATACAGTACCGAACAAAACTATTGGCACAGCATGTATATTTTTCTTTATTGCCAATTTTTAGCCGTTTAAAAACTTTTTACACGAATAAATAATGTGTTTCACCCATAAAGTTAATAACGTAAGTCCGTTTTTTCACCAAAAACTTTTTTTGATTACTTATAATGCATTTAAGATCATACTAAATTTCTTGGAACTTCTTCCCGACTTTTATTCATTCTTTTTATTTTAATGTCTTTTGCATGTTCGATTTATTTGAAAAAAGATCGTATCTTGTTCCGTCTTTCAAGTTCTTTCCACAAATGGTCAATTGGTTTGAGTTCTGAAGACTGTGGTGGGTTCGGTAGGTCATGAACTATTACCATGGCACATGATGAGCTCATAGACATCTGTAGATGGGCTACTAAACACGGTAATTAGGCCGTCATTTCGAAACATGTTGAATTCGCTTTAAATTTCATAATATTTCGGTTAATTGAAGAGATTAGTGATTAACGTTTAGGAACTGGAGCATTAAACAGTAGATGTTTTTTTCGGACAGTTTGATTACTTTCGATGGCAGTTAAAACTTCTATTCGAACTTTGAAAACTTGACTATACTTTGTTTTATTATTTGACCTATTTGGGCATACGAGACTTACTCAATGAAATGTGGCCTAAATATTTTTTATAGTCCTGAGAAGTTCGCATCTGTGGTGGAGGGTATTGAAGATTCGTCATAGCCGAATATAGTATCCTTATTTGTTTTAAGATCAGTGTTGCCACTTCATGTGTAATTACACATATTTTGTGTAATTTTTATGTTCATATCTTTTCGTAATTGATTTGATGTGTAAATTATGTATAATTTTAAATACAGATTTTTAACATTAATTATTTTGCAGTATGTGTAGTCCAAAAAAAGTATGACAAAGCTATGAATCTTTTTATAATATAAATGACGCTTCTACTACGGTAGTAAATATATCACGTATAATCCTCGTAAGATCGTAGAGATTTTTACATCAAAAATAAATTCAGATTTGATTTTGCTGATCTAATCGCTCTATGCAGATTAATCAGAAAAAAAGATCAGTCTTTTGAAACAAAGAAATTATTTTAATTTAAAGACGGTTTCAATCACTTGAAATAAGTTTGCAACAACATGATCATGAGTTGCATTTCCAAAAATTTCTTCTTTTTTTTTAATAAAAATCCTTACAATAACGGCTGCCTTCAAATTTGCAAAAAATGTAATTTTTATATTTTTTATATTGCCGTTTTTGAAAGCATATGACTTCCACAAAGCATATTTCATCTTACACGGCTTGCTCCAGCCGTTTTCGCGTCTTCCCATGTAAGATTGATTCTAAACTAATCTTGAAGTATTGAACCTTTGGAGTTCCTTTCAAGCGCCATTCTGGTTATTCTTTCTGTTTTTTTTTATTGTATGATCGATCCATCTCAATTTTCTATATTTTATTTGAGTTATTATGGGTTCCGCGTTTGTAGTGTTGTTCTATGTTGTTAATGTTCAGAATGTTAATATTATTTTTCTTTAATATTTTAAGATTTAAGAAATAAAATGTTTCATGGATCAATTCTATGAAGTCTTGTTATAAATGTAGGAACCTGCACAGAAATAGTTATTAAAATTGTGAACGATATCAAGAAATTATTAGAAGATATTGTGAGTAATGATCGCAGGTATTCCTTGGTTATAAATCAGCTACCAATGGATCTGTCTTATTTATAAATATAATTTTTCTTTAAAAGTTTAATTTTAGAGTCGCCTTAAGTGTATTTTATAAATTCTTCTGTGGCAACACTGTTTTGAGTTACAACTTCTCTTGCTAATTCTCTTTCCCTTCTCCTTTTCAATAGTTTTACATTTTTTGTTTGTTTGTGTACTTTATTGTTGTATTTATTTTCAATTCAATTTTTTTCTTTTTGATTACAATTTTACATTTTGCAACACAAAAAAGTGCAAAAAATACAAATAAACTTAAAACTTCATTATCTTTTGTTGTTGTAGTGATATGACCATTACAAACTGATTTTGTTGTTGTTGTTAAGCTTAAAATAGCATTTTTTTAGAAGTTAGAAAACGTAGAGAGACGTGAAAAGATGGAAATAAAATGTTTAACGCAAAAAACTAGTTTTGTTTTAGTGACAGAATGTTTTTTTTTTTTTAAGTTAAACACTGATATTAACAAAATTACAGTTAAATGTTTATAATTTTTAAACGTCTAAAGGCTAAATTGCCAACAAACACAATAATAACATTAGTAACAGCAACAACAAACATACAGTTAGACATTGACACTAGTCACAACAACAACAATAACAACAAACAAACAAAAAATCAACAAACATCATATAAAGTCATTGTCCGATATTTGCAAAACACCAACCAACAAACAAATACAGTGAAAACTTCAAAAAGAAAATCACAAAAAAATTTAACGAAAATTTCTGAAAAATTAAAATTTTATTAATTTTTTACATAAAAATTTAACGATTTTTTTATATCGATAATTTAAAGAAACTTTTTTATTTATGAAATTTATCGTTAATTTTCTTTCTACGGAAAATTTGACGAAAACTTTTTTATATGAAAAAAATCTTTAATAGAAAATTTTGACGAAATTTTCGTTATTAAGAAAGTTTTGACGAAATTTAGAAAATTTTAACAAAACTTTCTTTATTTACAAAATTTTCTATTTATTAGAAAATTTTAATCACTTTTCTCTTTTTAAAAAATTTAACGAAATTTTTTTTATAGAAAATTTTACGAACATTTTTCCTTCATTAGAAAATTTAATGAAAATTTTCTTTATTTAGAAAATTTAACGAAAATTTTCTCTATTTAGAAAATTTAACGAGCATTTTTCTCTATTTAGAAAATTTAACGAACATTTTTCTCTATTTAGAAAATTTAACGAACATTTTTCCTTCATTAGAAAATTTAACGAAAATTTTCTCTATTTAGAAAATTTAAAGAAAATTTTCTCCATTTAGAAAAGTTAACGAAAATTTTCTCTATTTAGACAATTTAACGAAAATTTTCTCTATTTAGAAAATTTAACGAAAAAGTTCTACAGAAAATTTTCTTTATATAAATAATTTAACGAAAATTTTCTTTATTTAGAAAATTTAACGAAAATTTTCTCTATTTAGAAAATTTAACGAATTTTTTTTTATTTAGAAAATTTAACAAAAATTTTCTCTATTTAGAAAATTTAACAAAAATTTTCTCTATTTAGAAAATTTAACGAAATTTTTCTTTATAATGAAAATATAACGAAAAAGTTCTATAGAAAATTTAACGAAAATGTTCTTTATATAAATAATTTAACGAAAATTTTCTCTATACAAATAATTAAACGAAAATTTTCTCAATTTAGAAAACTTAACGAAAATTTTCTTTATTTAGAAAATTTAACGAAATTTTTCTTTTTAATGAAAATTTAACGAATTGAACGAAAATTTTTCTTTAAATAAAAAAATTAACGAAAATTTTCCATATAAAAAAATTTAAAAAATTGTAATTTGTATTTATAGAATTTAACGTAAATTTTTTATTTTAGAAAATTTAACGAAAAATTTCTCAATTAGGAGAATTTTCTTTATTTGAAAATTTAATGAATTGTTTTGTTTTTAATTGGAAAATTTCACGAAAATTGAAAATTAACAATTTCTTTATTTAGAAAATTCATCGATCATTTTCTCCATTTACAAAAATTTAACGAACTTTCTTATAGAAAATTTTACGATCATTTAATATATTTTTTGTCTACATTCGACAATGATGAGAAGAGATGATAAAACAATAAAAATAATAAATAAAATTGTTTATATACCAGAAGAAGTCGGTCAATAGTCCAAGCTATTCGAAGTTATGACCACTGGAGAGAAAAAAGCTGAAGGCTGATATGACTAACAAATCGCTAATGGAAAGATTGCAAATTTAAGTCCATGACGACTTAAATTGGTGTCAATATAATTTCTGATCCTTCTTTATTATTATTATTTTTTTTTCAAATTATTTTTGTATTCATTAAATAAAAAATCGAATCAAATTCATAATAATATTTTCGTTTAATATTAAAATTCTTATTTTTATTATTATTCTTATTGTTGTTGTTATTTATATTTTTTTTAATTTTATTTTAAATTTAAGTGCAATAAAATAAACAAATGAAATAAATAATTGTTGTGGTCGATACGTCGTTTGTCTCTCTTTTACATACGAAACGTAATTTTTTTTGTATATAAAAATTAAAAAAAAAACAAATATTTATATAAAATATATTATTTTTTATATACTTTTATAAAAAAAAACAACACAAATACATAACAATAATATACATATACACAAACATGCATACAAACAATATGTTCATATTTATATACAAAGAAAAAAAGAAACAATGAAATAACTGTATATAAACAACAACAATAACAACGATGAATGAGTAAATAAATTCAAATATTCGATAGATTGAATTGGATGAATGATGAACAGACGGACGGACGAATGGACGAATGAACCGACAGTCGGGTGGATGATGGTGTTTTTATACAATTTGCGGCATTAAATGTGGATTTTTTGTATTTCTGCGATTTTTTTTTCAAATAGTTTTTTTATTGCAATTAAAAAAAAAACAACAACAACTACAACGAGTTAAAGTTGATGAAATTCGTGTTATATTGTTTTAGATTATCTGTAGTTTTGTTGTTTTTTTATTTTTTTATTTATTTTATTTTCATTATTTCTTTTTTTTTTTTTTGATTTTTCTATTTCACTTAAAATTCAATTGAATGTTTAGTTTCTGCCTCTAATTGAAGAAAAACAACGAAAATAAAAACTAAAATAACAGAAAATTAATGCTGCTGCTGCATATGGATTTTTAAAAGGCAACAAATTGTTTAAATAAAAAAAATATTTTTTTACATAAATAAATTAAAAAAAAATTGAAAAAACATGAATACAGAACATTTGAGAAAAGGAAACAAACTGAAACTAAAATAGTGAAATTTTATTCACCATAAACGAATTTTAATTATTCTCCACAACAAATAGATTTACATGAATTACATAACCAACATTAAGTGTATATACAGACTAACATAAATCCAGAATCACAAGGTCCTTTCTAAACGCAGAATCAAAGACCCATTTCGTTAGGTTTTCAATTAAAAAAAATATTCAATTTTATTAGCGGAAAAAAATTTCGTTAAATTTTCTCAACAATCAAAATGTTCGTTTAATTTTCTTAGTACAGAAACTTTTCGTTAAATTTTCTTAATTAACAAAAAAATTCGTTAAATTTTCTAAATAAATCTTCAATAAATTTAAATTGAGAAAATTTTTATTAAATTTTATTTATAGAGAATAATGTCATTTAATTTCCTTAACAAGGAAAATGTTCGTTAAATTTTCTAAATAAAGAAAATTTTCTTTCTATTTTCATCATGAACATTTTTATAAAAGATTTTCAAATTATAAATTTTCGTTAAATTTTTTTTAGTAAAGAAAATTTTTGTCAAATTTTCCAAAAAAACGAAAATTTTCAATAAATTTTCTAAATAGAGAAAATTTCGTTTAATTCTCTTAATAATGGAAATTTTTGTTAAATTTTCAAAATGAAGAAAATTATTGTTAAATATTCTAAATAGAATAAATTTCTATTGAATATCTTAATATATAAAGTTTTCGTTAAATTTTCTTAATAAAGAGAAAATTTAACGAAAAATTCTAGAAAAAAACTAAAATTTAAAAAGAAAATTTTTGTTAAATTTTCTAAATAAAGAAAATTTTTATTGATTTTCTGAATGAAGAAAATTTTTGTAAATTTTCTAAACAGAGAAAATTGCCTAAAGAGAGGAAATTTTCTTTAAATTTCATACAGGAAATTTTCTTTAAATTTCATACAGGAAATTTTCTTTAAATTTCGCAATTAATAAGAAAATTAATAAAGAAAATTTTCATTTAATTTTGTGAATGCGAAAATTTTCTAAATAGAGAAAAATTTTCTTTAAATTTCGTAAATAGAGAAAGTTTTCGTTAAATTTTCAAAATAAAGAAAAATTTTCGTTAAATTTTCAAAATAAAAAAATCACAAAATATTCAAAATAAATAAAATTTTCATTGAATTTTTCAGTAAAGAAAATTTTCGTTAAATTTTCAAAGTAAACAAAATTTTCGTTAAATTTTCAAAATGAAAATAAATCAAAATAAATAAAATTTTCATTAAATTTCCCAATTAATAAAATTTTCTTTAAATTATTTCAATAAAAAAATTTTCGTTAAATTTTCTAAAAAAAAAAATCGTTAAATTTATTAATTAAAAAAATAGTTAAATTTTCTCAAATTTATGAAATTTTCCTAATAAAGTCAATTTTCGTTAAATTTTCTTAATAAAGAAAATTTTAATTTTCTTTAAAGAGAAAACTTTCGCTATATTACCAGAGGTGCCCAAGTTTCAGTTGATTTTTAATTTCTTCTATAAATTAATTTTATACGTTATAGGGTATCGTTGGAAAGGTAATTACTTGAAGAATTATATAAAATACATAATAAAGTGAAAAGACAAAAGTTCTTAAATAAATTGATCAAAAAACTAAGATTTTTATTTTCAGTGTAATTTTTTGAAAAAATGATTATGATTGAATTCAAATCAAATCTAAATATCAAGAAATTCTAGAATAATATCGAACTTGTCCTTAACACAAAAGCATAAATAGATTTCCACTTATTGACTCAAAAATACCCAAAATTTATCTTTTTTTGGCATTTAGACTCTGAATACTTTTTTCTCTACAAAAATTGAAGGCGACAAATTTTTAATTACCAAAATTCTGATAGGCCTTGAGGGGAAGGTATTCCACTTAAAACCCCAGAATACACTTTATATACATTTACATAAAGAATTCTTTCAGAAGAATTCTAGTCCAGGGAAAAATGGAGGATTTAAAGGTGACAAAAATGTTGCCACCTTTTTGAGAAAAATCACAAAATATTTTATGTTAAAGTTACTTTTTTAAACTATTATAACTTTTTATTAGATCCGCTTAGATTTATGATTCTTAAACAAAAACTATTTAGAATATTATAGAGTATTCAGTCAATATTTTAGAAATTATTTTGGACCCAAATTAAGTGCACTTAATTTCAAAAAAGCTAAGAAAGACATAACCAAATTGTGTCATAATTCTACTTGGTTGTAAATATCTCTTAAACTATAAGAGATATACCTTATGTGAAACGTTTATCTTGTAGAGCATCATTAGGACTACCTTAATGATTTTTTTCAATAAATTAAAAATAAAATTTTGGTAATTTTATTAAAAAATTTCAATATCAGAGGTGACCAAATTTGCAGGTCTTCCTTCTGTCCCCAGGACTTACTGCGACCTTGTGCTTCTCCACATCTATTAGAAAACACTTCAAAAATGCCCATGAGAAATTTCATTGAAAATTATTCAGTAGTTCCACAGTAACAGAATTATTTCCAAAAAATCATTATCTGATCACTGTATGGCGTCTAACAGTCAGTCATATAAATTAAACACAAAAAAAAATACAACAAAACAACAACAAAAATATATAATTTCAGAGTAGGCAGCTTAAATTGCAAAATTTGTAGTTTTTTATTAAAAAAAATAATAATTGAGAGATTTTTTTTCGCAAGAGTTTGAGAAGAAGAGAGGGGGGATTCAGAGTCATGAAAATTATTAACTTGATTAGTTAAACCACAAACAGACGAACAAACAAAATTTTTTTGTTTAAAGTTGTTATTGAATTACAAACATTTTTTTTTCAGTACATCCATATAATTCCGCCTCTGCGATAACTTTCACCAAAAATTTAATGAAGATTTTTTTCAATAATTTTCGGTTTTTATTTTGCCAAAAATTTTGACTACAAAAAAAATTTCAATTAAATTTTTTAATTATTTTTATTTTAAACAAAAAATTTTCATTTATTTACAGCTTCTTTGAAACAAATAAAATAATTGTTAAATAAATATTTGATTAACCCTTTAAACGCAGATGTTTTTTCTTGAACTTAGAGGTTGCCCCAGATATCGGTCTATATCTTTTAATATACTATAATGATTTTGCTGATTTTAAATAGGAAATTTCTCAGGATTATAAAAAATACTCGGGCCAAATTTCATTGAGCTCTGTCAATTATTGTGGATGTCTGATAGACGGACATAGCAAAATCGACTCAGATTTTGATTTGTTGCAGGAATATTTACATAAATTATTTGGTCTGAGATGATTTATATTTAGCATTACACATTCATCACTTGTGATGGCGGAGGGTATACAAAAATGATATACAAATTAATTCAACCGAATTTGCTTATAAACGGACCGAATCTATTTCAAATCATTTAATTTAATTTATTATAATTTTTGTAAATTTATTTAAATATTTTTTAATTTCTTTATAATTATTTATTAATTAAAATGTTACATTAAATTAATCACTGATCAACGTATCATATGTTAATTAACATGAAAATGTTATCGTTTAACATGATCTGTAATTAAAACAACAAAATGTCAAATTTAGTCTCTTAATCGTTTGTGTAACGTAAATACAGTGAGTGACAAAAAATAATCAACATAAATACTTTTATAAAACGATAACGGTACACGATCATAAAGTTACATAAAATATGTTAAATTATATTGATCATGTTTGAAATCCTTTCACCGATTTTCATGGTGACTAATTTTTTTCCTGGAATTTAGTTTGATCAGAATATGAATTTTTAATATCGTTCAAAAATAATATTGTGACATATTAAAAATCCAATAAAATTGAATTAATGTCATTAAAGGTATTAAAAAGCATTTTTGCTTGTCGGAAATTGTTATTGCTGATCACCGATCTCAAAGTATTTTATATTATGAACTGTTGAAATCGGTTTAGATGATCACAAAGGTCCTTTTACGAAGACAATTTATTCATGTGGACCACAATAAGCAAAATGCAAATCAGAATATTCGTTCAGACTATCTCCTATCACAAGATAGCACTTCGTTTCATCTTAAGTCCATGTAGACCTTTAGTGAAGACAATTATTTTATTTCTGGTACAATTAACGAAATCCCATTGGATTATTTGATTAGATAATCTTCTATCAATACAACTCTCGAATATGAAGTGCGTCATCAAGAGAAGACCCGGTCCTGTGGTTTGTAATCCATCTTATAGCTAGATTTCTGAAAGCCTCAATCAGGTGGTATTTCAAATATTAATCCAAATTAATTTTAGTGACGCCTTAGTCACAAGTTATTTAAGACAAACTTAATCCGATATTTTTTCTGTTTCCGACTTTGAAAAATTCAAGTCTGGATCAGCACATTGTTGAAGCCTTTTTTCGAAAATAACTTCTTTGCTTCGTGTTGGACAAATTGAAGTTTAAAGCAGCCCACTGAAGTGTTCTTATTGAAAAACTGTAGTAAATGTGAGAACAGTTGTATTTTCCCGATCATAGACAGATGCTGTCGTGATATTGAGGTAGAGGAGCCATTAAATTGAATTTGACCTAATGAGTCCACAAAATCGATTAAATTGCTCTCAAATATGGATTATTTGGAAATTGGAATACACTTGTGTGTGGTGGTTTAGTTTGTTCTATGGAAAACATTTTTATTTTTCTTAAAAGTCCAAAATGGAAGCCGTGACTCGTCATAGTGCCCGATATTCGAATACCTTTCGAATATGACAGAATAATCCGTAAATAGTCCTATGATGGATTTCGGTCTTACTGTCTTACTGATATGTAATTCTTATAGATCTTTGAAAGGAAGTTTAACGTTTGACCAAATTCCCGTATTCGACTTAATGAGCAAATAGATCTGAAATATATCGCCTTAAACTCGCAAACTTTTGTCTAGTCCAAATCGTAATCGATAGGAATTAAAGATCACTATGTGATATTGATCACTGTTGGATTGAATTGGTGTTGAAATATTAAACATACGTGATCTACAAAGAAAGAAGACCCAGAATATGTCTTAACAGCTAAAACTTCTTGTGATACAAGATTTTCATTCCGAGGACTCTTTCTGGTGAGTTTTAAAGCACAAACTATATAACTTGGATCATAAACATAAAGATCGGTGTGAGAAATTATAAAATGATTATTAGAAAATTAGACCGACTTTTAATTGGTTCAAGGACTCTTTTCAAACTCAGAAACGTACTCTATGGTGGCTTGGGATTTAGTGCAAATAAATTTTTGATTCTATGTTCCGTTGGACATCTGGACCATACTATATGTTCATTAGAATATAATCCAAAGAGTAAGTAATTCAGATAAGATCAGACTGTTATAAACAGTTACAGATCATTAACGAACGTCTCACACGTCTAAAGGTCTGAACATGATGTATGAAAATAGATGAATTGTGGTATGAATAAACGTTTAACGATAAAATCACAAACGAAATGTAAATAAATGGAGGCGATTTGGCAAAACGAATGAACGAACACCTAATTAAATAAAGCCGAAGTGACATAAACAGAGTAAAGAGAAAACAAGAACAACAATAATAATAATAATAATAATAATAATAAAATAATAAATTAAGAATTATAATAAATAAATAAATTAAAAAAATAAATAATCGTAGAAAAATAAAATGAAAACAATAACAACAACAACAGCAATACGAAACGAAAATTAATAAAGAAAAATCTGAGAAAAATCAACGAATAAAATTATTAAAAAGAGGAGGAAGAAGAAGTGCAATAAAAGAGATAAAAAATAAATTCAAATGTAAACAAGTAAAAATGTTTTAGTCGTCTATGCCGAGTCTTCAATACCCTCCATCATATTTTTGACTATAACTATTTTTCTACTGAACCGATTTTGACAATTTTTAGAGTGGGAATATAGTATATATAGCATAATAGAATCACAATTCCTTTTGATTCATCGTTTTATAATTGACAACTTTAAGAAAGTTCTTTACTTGAATTTAGAGGTTGGCTCAGATATCGATCTAGATTTCTTTATATACTGAACCGATATTGCTAGTTTTAAATAGGAAATTTCTTAGGACTATAATAAATACTCAGGCCAAATTTCAATTATTATGGACAAATAGACAATCGGATAGACGGACATATTTAAATCGTCTCAGATTTAGATTTGATGCAAAAATACATATAAATTATGGGTTCTGAGATGATTCATTCTTAGCGTTACACACGTAATGAAAAGTTAATATACACTCCCCTTCACAACTTATAGTGATGGTGGAGGGTATAATTAAAGAGAAAAAAACAAGAGACTTAATATTAAAGAAGAAAAATTAAGAAAATTAATAATAAATACCTTAATTATCTAGAAGAAAAGTTATTTTTTCATTAATTAATTAAATGTTTAAATTAATTAAATATTTTATTAAAATTTTCTAATTTTAATTTCAACCAAAAAATATTTTATCACTTTTTTAAATATTTTTTTTTTCAAAATGATTTTTAATTTGTTAAAATTTTTCAATAAATAAATAATTTATTTTATTATTGAAAACAGTGTTGAGGTTATAAATATTATAAATTATAAATTGTTATTGTTGTTGTTATTGTTTTATTTATACAAATTGTTGTTACTGTCGATTATTATTATTATTTCCCGTTTATTGTTGAAGCACAAACAAATTGAGACTAAAAGTAGCTAAAGTTAGATACGCTAAAAACATATGTATGAACCCAAAAAAAAAAAAGCAACAACAATAAAAAAGAAAATAAAATACAACAACACAAATTAATAATAAATAGCAATAATAATAATAACAATAACAACAAGCAGCAACAACAAATCAACAATATTAAGTTGTTGGTTGAATCCGCTATTCGAGTACAATGGCACAGGGAGAGATACAAGCAACAACAACAACAATCAAAACAAAAAAATATATGTACAACAAAAAAAAAATTTAAATAAAACTAAAATATTCATTCAAAAATAAATAATTTTTACACACACATTTTGCACTGTGGGATGAATAAAAATATTAAAAAAATTACTAAAATTTAAAAATCTTTGTTATGGAGAATATTTTCAAAAAATTTTCTAACTAAAGAAAAATTTAGCTAAAAATTTTTAGATAAAAAATCAATAATTCTTTTTCATTTTCGCAAAATCTTCTTTATAGAGAAAATTTTCACAAAATTTTCTTTTTGTAGAGAAAATTTTAACAAAATCTTCTTTTGTAAAATTTCTTTATAGAGAAAATTTTCACAAAATTTTCTTTATAGAGAAAATTTTCACAAAATTTTCTTTATAGAGAAAATTTTCACAAAATTTTCTTTATAGAGAAAATTTTCACAAAATTTTCTTTATAGAGAAAATTTTCACAAAATTTTCTTTATATAGAAAATTTTCACAAAATTTTCTTTATAGAGAAAATTTTCACAAAATTTTCTTTATAGAGAAAATTTTCACAAAATTTTCTTTATAGAGAAAATTTTCACAAAATTTTCTTTATAGAGAAAATTTTCACAAAATTTTCTTTATAGAGAAAATTTTCACAAAATTTTCTTTATAGAGAAAATTTTCACAAAATTTTCTTTATAGAGAAAATTTTCACAAAATTTTCTTTATAGAGAAAATTTTCACAAAATTTTCTTTATAGAGAAAATTTTCACAAAATTTTCTTTATAGTGAAAATTTTCACAAAATTTTCTTTATAGAGAAAATGTTCACAAAATTTTCTTTATAGTGAAAATTTTCACAAAATTTTCTTTATAGAGAAAATGTTCACAAAATTTTCTTTATAGAGAAAATGTTCACAAAATTTTCTTTATAGAGAAAATTTTCACAAAATTTTCTTTATAGAGAAAATTTTCACAAAATTTTCTTTATAGAGAAAATGTTCACAAAATTTTCTTTATAGAGAAAATGTTCACAAAATTTTCTTTATAGAAAAAATTTCACAAAATTTTCTTTATAGAGAATATTTTCACTAAACTTTTTTATGTTCACTTAATTTTCTTAAAAAATAATATTTTCAAAAAATTTTCTTAATAGAAAAAAATTTTACTTAATTATCTTTATATGGGAAATTTTCATAATGGAGAAAATTAAAAAAAAATAATAAAAAATAAAAAAAAAAAAAAATAGAGAAAATTTTCTCAAAAAAGAAAAGATTCATAAAATTTTAATAAAAAAATTCATAAAATTTTCCTAATAGAGAAAATTTCTAATAGAGAAAATTTTCATTATTTTCATTATATCAAATTTTCACCTAATTTTTTAATAGAAAATATTTTTATAAAATATTTTTAATAGAGAAAATTTTAATTTTAAATTTTCTTTACAGAGAATATTTTTACAAAATTTTCTTCATAGAGAAAATTTACGCAAAATTTTCTTCATAGGGAAATTTTTTTGTAAATTTTATAAATAGAGAAAATTTTCTGTAAATTTTTTTAATAGAGAAAATTTTTTGTAAAGTTTCTTCATAGAGAATTTTTTTGGTAAATTTTCTTCATAGAGAAAGTTTTTGCTAAATGTTTTTTTTTAAGTTTTTTTATAGAGAATATTGTTTGTAAATTTGTTTCATAGAAAAAATTTTCGATAAATTTTCTATTAAAAGAACATTTTTTCCAATTTTGAATTTAATTTAAGTTCCGACCCACTGTGCACAACAGCCTAACTCCCCTGTGTAGTTGTAAATATCTTAAAACTCAAATCTCTGTTTTTGTTGTTGTATTCACATTCCAACGAAATTTGTTGCGATCGTGTTAACGAAAATATTTTAGAATCAATAAAATTATCGTTTAATTACGAAAAAAAAGCAAAACTCTTTTCCCATAAATTCCACTGTAAATCGCCGTCACATCATACATACTCGTTCAAACATAAACGATTTAGCGATGACTCTACACTCTAAATACAATCACACAGACACACAATTTCATACACACATTCATACATCCAGAAACAAAAATACTGACACTCTACATTAAGATACAGAAAAAATAACAACAACAACAACGAAAAATTAAAAAAAAAGTGAATTTATTTTATTATTAAATAATGAACAATGAATTTTAAGTTGATATTGTTGTTGTTATTGTTGCTGCTCTTGTTGTTTTTTGCTCTTCTTGTTGTATACAAAAAATTAAAAAAAAACTATTTATACATAATAATTGTATATAAAATCTAGAGTATATAAAATAGAGTAAAAACAACAACAACAATAATATTTTTATATAGAGAAGAAGAAGAACAAAGTCACATTAACAAAATAAAAAATATAAAAATGAAAAAAAAAAAAAAAAAAAAAAACAACAATAAAAATTTCAAATGACCGTTATAGCAAAAAAAATAAAAAAAAAATATTATTTACAGTTTGTTTAACTAATGAATGACGTTTAATCTCTCGTTGATTCGATTTTGCTTATTTACTCTATAACGCTCTCTATGAGGTAAATTTTAATTTAAAATTGAAAATTCGTCTAAAGTTTTCTTAAAAAACAAAATAATAAAAATGTTTATTTCTTTAGAAAATTTATAAAAATTGTCTTCTTCTTATAGAAAAATTATTTATAATTTCCTTTCTATAAAAATTTATCGATAATTTTCTATAGAAAAAAATAATAATAAAAATTTTGAGTTTTATAGAAAATTTATAAAAAATTGTCTTCTTCTTATAGAAAAAATATTATTTCTATAAAAATTAATCGATAATTTTCTATAAGAAATTTGACGAAAATTTCCTTTCTGTAGAAAGTTCATTAAAAATTTTCCCTAAATGAAATATTTATCGAAATTTTTCTCAATAAAAAAAAAATAGAAAATATAGAAAGAAAATATTTCGAATAAAATATTTATCGAAAATTTTATTTCTATAGAAAATTTGACGGAAATTTCTTCTCTATAGAAAAATTGTCGACAATTTTCTTGAAATAGTAATTTTATCGAAAATTTTTCTTAATAAATATTTATCGAAATTTTTCCCTTTGAAAAAGGAAAAATTTATCTAAATATTTCTCCATAGAAACATTCGAAAATTTCTCCATAGAAACATCTCGAATAAAATATTTATTAATATTTTTAATTCTATAGAAAATTTGTAAAAAAATTATCTTCTAATAAAAAAAGGTATAATTTCCTTTGTATAAAAATTTATCGATAATTTTCTATATGAAATTTGATAAAATTTCCTTTCCATAGGAAATTTATGGACAATTTGCTTTAAATAGTAAATTTATCAAGAATTTTTCTTAATGATATATTTATCGAGAAATTTTTCTATGGAAAAATTTATCAAAAATATGTTCTTTATAGAAAACATCTCGAATTTTTCTCTATGAGAATATATATTGAAAATTTTTAAAAATTTATCGAGAATGTTAAGTTCATAAAATAGTTTCTTTAAATCAAATATTTACTGAAAAATTTTTCTCAATAAAAAATTTATCAAAAATATTGTTTCTATAGAAAGTTTATTGATTTTTTTCTTTTCTTAGGAAATTTATTGAAAATATTTTTTTCTTTAGAATATTATGCGAAGATTTTCTTCCTATTAAATTTTTTTTTCGAAAATTATCGAATATTTCCTCTATATAGAATTTTTTTCTACAGATTCTTTGATATATAGAAAATTTAGATATAAATAGAGATAATAAATTTTCGAATGAATTCTTTAGAAAGAAAATGAGGCAAAAGTTTCTTTAAAACAAATTTTGGGGCAAATTCCTGTTTGAATAGAAAATTTGTCAAAAATCTGTTTCAATAGAAAAATAGTCAAACATTTTCTTTAAATAAAAAAAATAGACCAAAATGTCTTTTTCAATAAAAATATTTTCAAAAATTTTCTTAAATAGAAAATTTTTTGAACATTTTCTTTAAGTGTAAAATTAATTAAAAAATTTTCTTAAAAAGAAAATTTAAAAAACTTTTGTTCAAACGGTAAACTAGTCGAAAATATTCTTATAAAGGCAACTCGTCGAAAATTTTTGAAGCGAAAATTTATTTAAATATTTCTTAAAATCATTTTTTAATAGAAAATTAGTCGAACATTTTTTTTTGAAAGAGGAAATTAGTCAACATTTAATCGATTTTTTAATAGAAAATTTGTTCAAATTTTCACAACTAAAAAAATTTCTTTAAATAGAAAATCTGTCGAAAATTTTGTTTAAATCCAAAATGAATTGAAGACATTTTTTTAGAAGAAAAATATTTTTAGAAATTTTCCTTCATATAGAAAAGTTCATTGAAATAGAAAATTAGTCGAAAAAAAATATTTTAAAATTTGTGTAAATTTTCTTTTAAATAAAAAATTAGTCGATTTTTTTCAATAGAATTTAGTCGATTTTTTTAATAGAAAATTTGTAAAATTTTGTATTAAATATAAAATTATTTTAAAATTTAGAAAATTATTAAAAATTTCTTGATTAAAAAATTGGAAATCTTGTCGAAAAATCGTCAAATAATTCTTTAAAAGAAGACCAAATTCTTATATATAAGAAGAGAGATTGAAATATATATCTGATTAAAATAAGTGTCCAGGAAAATGCGTACTAAATTATGTATGAAAGCAAATTCAGTATGGTAAAAGTAGCCGCTAATTTGGATACAACGGGCTCTATAAATACCGAAATTTACATTAGGAATGTTTACAATAAATGCTGCTTCCTTCCATTCATAAACTATTTATTTTAGGCCTTTGGCGGACTTGTGGAACTTATACCAATGCCCACCTAAACTGCCGGAGGCTAAGGCTTTATAAGAATTGAAGAGTATAAAAAAGACGTCCAAAAACGGATGTGGACATCCTGTTCGCATATGCATTTATAGATAAAATTAATTATAATAAAATTTGATTTTTTAGATTTTATTTAATTTATAACCGTTATTCTTGATTTCAATTAAAATCATTGGAAAAGGGTTAAAAATAGGTAGACCAAGGATCATGATAATTAATAGGAAAAAATCCTTCAAGTCCGTTACATATTAATTTAAATCCGTTTAACCCACTAAAGTTCATTAGCGAAAATAAGAAGACAATATATATGGGATATAGATCCATGAGATATTGATTATGGTTATACTACGACTCTATGGAATTTATATCCCATAACCACCTCATAGATCGATAAATCATCAAATTCCAATTAACCCATTATTACACTGAAAATCAAAATCAAAAATAATTAAAAATTTCAATTATTTTTGTAAATGTATCTAATTTAGTGTAATGAAATTTTTTTGTTTATAACTTCATAATATAAAATATTCGTGAACAAAAAAAAATATTTAAAATTTTATACAAATTTCAACGAGAAAATAAAGAAAATTGCAAAACAAAAGTTTGAATCTATTTCTTTGGCCATAACTGTATATGTATGTTAAGAATTTTTTGATCAAACTCTTTACAAATATTATTAAATTATTTTTATAAATTAAAAAAAGGAAATTCGTGAAATTTTTTCTTTAAACAAAATTTTCTTTTAAATGGAAATTTTCATGAAAATTTGTCATGCATTTGTCGAAGATGAAAATTTTAATTTAATTTAATTTAATTTCATTATTATACAATTTTAATGACATTAATTCTAATTAAAATTAATCTGCTGCGCAAATAATAAAATAATTTTGATTTAAATTCACTCTTTTTTTTTGTTAAGAGAATAATTTATTCAACATGAAATGAAGTGAGAAAACGTTAATGTAATTTAATATAATTTTTTTTTCTTCAATAAAATGAATAATTAAACAAATAATTAATTAAAAATAATAAAAAAATAAAGAAAAGAAAATTTAGACGTTTTAAATGTTGGAAAAAAATATTAATAAAACAAATTAAACTGTAAAAATAAAAATTAATAGATCAGCAACAACAACAACAACAACCCCAAATCATTAATACCCTCCACCACAAAAACCAGTGAAGTAAGTACATTATATTTCGTACATACACACTCACACATACACTCACAAATATAAACAATACATACAAGTTTTTCTCAAATGTAACACAGAAACATTTAAAAAGTCATAAAATTAATTATATTTTTGACTATAACATTTTTCTACTGTACCGATTTTGATAATTGTTCGAATGATAATGAAGTATATTATGTCTATATAATTTCATTCTAATTTATCGATTTATTAATGGTAATTTTATGAAAATATTTTGCTAGAACTTAAAGGTTGCCTCAGATATCCGTGTATATCTTTCAATAAACTGAACCGATTTGGCTGGTTTTAAATAGAAAAGTTCTTTGGACCATTACAAATACTCAGGCAGAATTTCATTGAGCTGTGTGAGTCATTGTCTATATGAGCATGTCAACAACAGACAGACAAAAGAACAAGTGGACAGGGAGACTGACAGACGGACTTGGCTAAAACGACGTAGATTTTGATCTGATGCATGAACATATATATACATTTTGGAGTCTGAGATGATTCCTTCTTTGCGTTACATACTCAATAACTAACTTAATATACCACCTTCACCACTTGTGGTGGTGGTGGAGGGTATGAAAATTATTTAATATAAAAATTAAAATATGAACAACAACAACAATAACAGAAAAAAGGAGAAATGAATATATCGCACATGATTTGTTTTACACACAATTATTGATTTAATCTAATTTATTTGCATAAATAACAACAACAATGACAACTACAACAACAACTAAAATAATAATAAAAATATTTTTATTAAAAAAAAATTTTGTAATCGTCAGAACAAACAAACGAATTCAACTGAACGACAGAACTTTCGAAAAGAAAAAAACAGCAAACAATTTTTCAAAAGAGAGAAATGAACCAAAAATCGACATTTAACCGACAAATAAATTTAAATTCAAATTGTTTTATAGAAACAAAAACAAAACAAAGTATAAATGTTTAATTCGACTATGCCGAACCTTCAGTGCCCTCCAACACAAATACGTGTGAATGCATGATGTTTCATACATACATACCCTTACAGATTACCTCGATATCGGTCAATACATATTTTTAATACACTGAACCGATTTTGCTGGTTTTAAATAGGAAACTTCTCAGGACAATAACAAATAATAAATTTCATTAAGTTCTTTCAATTATTGGGGATGTGAGAGTGTTAACAACAGACAGAATGACAAACTTAACATACCCACTTCACCACTTGTAGTGGTGTAGGGTATAAAAAAAATTATATTGTATATAAAAATAATTTTTTTACAAGGTAATAAGAACAATTCAATAAATTTATATACTTTACACATGTATATGTATGTGTAAATATAAATAATATAAACATGCATATGTTTATATGTGTGTGCATGTATTTTTTTGTATGCATATAAATTAGTTTACTTATTTTTTTATTCTGTTTAATTTTAATTGTTGTTCTTGTTGGAAAATTTGTAAAAATATTGAAAAAAAAAACGAATTTAAATATTCAATTTGAACAAATTTTTTATTTAAACATTTTTTTCTATAAACAGTAGTTGTAGTTGTTTTATTGTCGTTTTCAATTTGATGGAGAAAATGACAAAAATGACCTTTGGCATACAAACACACTGAAAAATTGAGTATTATTTACTTCTACATTGACATAAAACACACTTTTCATTATTTTCCATTTGGGAATTTCCGGTTTGGCGTAAAATATTTAATGAAAAATCAATTTTGGTCAATTTTTTATAAACTAACAAATCGGACTAAGTCTAAAATTAAGCAAAAAAATAGTCGAAAAATTTTCATTAAACTTTTTCTTTTTTATTCTTCATAAATAGAAATTTTTATAAAATAGAAAACGGTAAAAGTTGCCTTAAATAAAAAATTTCTTGATATAAAACTTGTCAAAAATTTCTTTATATATTAAATTATATGAAAATTCACATAAAAATTTCTTAAAATAAAAATTTAGACAAGATTTTCCATTAAATAGAAAATAACTAAAGAAATTTTCTTATTAAAAAAAATACGTCGAAAATTTTTATGAATTAAAAAAGTAGTCGAAGTTTTTTTTAAATAAAAAGCAAGCCGAACAAAATTTCCTTTTAATGGAAAATGTAGCGAAAATTTCCTAAAATGGAAAATTTAGACGAAATTTTATTTCACAAATTTCCATTAATGAGAATAAATTCTTCCTTCAGATAAAAAACAGTTCCAAAATTTTCCTTAAGTACCAAATTAGTCTAAGTTTTTTTAAGTACAAAATTATACAAAAATTTTTTAAAAGAAAAATTAAATAAAAACTTTTTTTAAATGCAAAACTTAGACAAAAAATTTTCATTCAATAGAAAAGTCTGACATATTTTTTTAATAAAAATAGATACAAATTTAACAAAATAAGATACAAATTTCAGTTAAATACAGAATTGGTCGAAAACTTTCTTTATGTAGAAAATTAATAGATAATTCATTTAAATGAAAATTTAGACGAAATTGTCATTTAAATAGTTATTTGTGCCTAAATCGAAAAATTAATCGAATATTTTCTATCGTTGTTCTTTAATAGAATATTTTGTCTAGTCGAAAATTCTCCTTAAAACATAATTTATCGAAAATTTTCTCTTAATAAAAAATCAATCGGAAATGTCCTTTTTAAATAGAAAAATGTGCAGGAATTTTCTTTAAATAAATAGTTTTTTTTTTTCTAAATAAAAAACTAGTCAAAAATTTCATTTAAAATAGTCGAAAAATTTTTTAATAGAAATCAATCCAAATTTTCCTAATTTGTAATAATTTGTTTATATATCTATAAACATCTCGTCTAAAGTTTACTTTAAAAGACAAATTAACCAAAAATAGTTTGTTTACATAAAATTTGTAAAAAATGTCTCTAAATTGAAACATTTTCAAAAGTTTCATTTTGACGAAAAAATTCCTTTAAAATGAAATTTTGCAGTAAAATTTCTTTAAATTAAAAACTAGTCGAAAAAATCATTTAAATAAAAAATTATATAAAAACTAACTTTTAGCACAAAAGTAGATGAAATTTTTTTTAAATAGACAATTGGTCAAATATTTGTTGTAAATAGAAAATTTGTAAAAAATTTTGTCTAAAGAGAAAACTTGTCGAAAATGACCAAAAGTTCTTAAAATAAAAAAATTGTTTAAAATTCTTTAAAATTAAGGATAAATTAAGTTATATAAAACTTGTCAAAAATTTCCCTAAATAAAAAAAATTTAAATTACTTTAAAAAGAAAATTAGTCGAAATTTTCCTTTTAATATAAATCAAAAAACTAGTCGAAAATTTCGTTAAAACAAAAAATTAGTTTTAGATTTCTTTTAAATTGAAAACTAGTCGAAAAATTACTTTAATAGAAAATCAAGATATAAAATTACTTTAAATATAAATCTTGTCGAAAACTTTCTTTAAAAAAAGTGAAAACCTTAAATTTGAATTGAAATTTTTTTATTTTTTTTATTTTTTAAGCAGAAAATTTAAAATTAAAAAAAAAAAAAAAAAAAAAAAAAAAACTTGTCGAAAAATTTCTTTAAATAAACATTTAATTAGTCGAATTTTAATAAGAAAATACGAAAAAAACATTATTTAATAAATTATTTATTTAATTATCGAAAAATTTATTTGAAGAAATTCAGTTGAAAATTTTATTTAAATTGAAAATTAGTCAAAAGTTTGTTATGAGATAAAAATCTTGTCGAAATTTGTCTTTTAAATAAAAAAGCAAACAAGTAAAAATTAAAAATTTCAATATAAAATCAATCGAAAATTTTATTTAAATTGCAAATTAAACGAAATAGAAAACTTGTCGAAAATTTTAATTTTGTATATAAGAAGTTGTCGAAGATTTCTTTTTCTTTTAACGAAAATTATTACACAATTTTTTAATACGAAATTAGGAAAACAATAGCTTTAAATAGAAAACTTGTCGAAAATTTACTTTAGAAGAAATTTAGTCGAAAATTTTTATTTTAACAAATTTATTGTATTTTTTTAGCAAAAAAATTAACCGAAATTTTTCTTTAATTTTTTTTTACAAATTTGAATTTCAATAAAAAAATGTCGAAGATTTTTCTTCAATTTTAACAGAAAATTTGTGTGAAATATATTTTTGAAATTTCCCTAAAACGAAAAATATTGATTGGGCTGATTGATGACTTGACAATGAAGAAGCTTTTTAATGTACTGTAACAGGGACGCTGCCAAACTAATCCAAAATTTAGGTTTGTTTAGCTTCTGTAGGGAAAAATGTTCTAAACTGATACGACACTGTCTAGAGGTAAAGAGAATTATAGTAAAACTTTTTCAAGCACAAGATCCCATAATAACCAAAGAAGAATCAAAATTCTCAAGACTCTGGAACGGTCAAATCTTCAGAAACCAGTCCAATGAAATAACCAGAATTGTTAAAGAATAGAGCCCGCAAAGAAAAAGAAAGAAGATAGATTTGGCGACTAAGAGACGAAGAAAAGTGAAGCTTTGAGCTGAAATTGAAAATTTCAAACATTTTATGGAGACATTCTGCACCTTGTAGGACTTTGTCTCTAAAACATTGTATTGTAAAATTAATATTTATACTTTGTTATTATTTTTGTTGTTGTTGTTGTAATTGCATATTAAATATTTAAATGAAATCAGTTGTAATCATTTCATTTCATTCCACATCAAGACATTTTTGCAATAACAAAAACAAATATTGAAAAAAAAACAACAACAAGAAATTAAATAAATAAATTATTTAAAAAAATAGTACCTTGAATTGTTGATATTTTTAATGACAGATATTTTTATTATTATTTTTTTATATTTAATTTTAATGTCTCAAGTAGTCGTATTTCAGTCGTCTTAGTGACAAAACGACAATTTTATGTCTTTTCAAGTTTTCTTTACCCTCCCATCACTACAAATGGTGAGGAGGGTATATTAACTATGCCATTTCGTGTGTAATGTAATGAAGGAATCATCTCAGATCCCATAATGTGTATATATTCTTATATCAAATCAAAATCTGAGGCCGATTTAGCTATGTCCGTCTGTCTGTCCATCTATCTGTCTGCTATTGGCACATTTACATCCACAATAATTGATAAAGTTCAATGAAATTTAGCCTGAGTATTTGCTATAATCCTGGGAAGTTTCCAACCTCAAACCTGCAAATTCAATACAATATATTAAAAGATATAGACCGATATCTGAAGCAACCTCTGTGTTCAAGTGAAGAACTTTCATAAAATTGTCAATTAAAAATCAACAAATTAGAATAAAATTTTGCCATAACATTAAGCTGTATGTACCTCATTACCATTCCAAAAATGATCAAAATCGGTATAATAGAAAAGTAGTTATAACTAAAAACATAACTAATGAATTTGTGGTGTAGGGTATTTAAGATTCGTCATAGCCGAATATAGCATTTTTACTTAATTTATTTAAATTTTGTTCTGTCATTTTTTTTGGGTTTTTTAGTTTTGCTGTCATTTAGACATTCGTTGATATTTTTTCTTCTTCTTCTTTATTTATTGATTTATTTGACTTTTAAGTTTGTTTTTGTGAAATAAAAAAAAATATATTTTTTTGCTGTTTTTTTATTTTTGTCTTAATTATAGACATTTTTATTTTATTGACACTATTTTGTGGTTATTTTGAAAGTATTGAACATAAGTTTAGAGGCAACTGAGATTGGAAGTGATTAATGTAAATTTTTTTTAAGTGTTTTCATAATAGCGGCCTTTACTGCGATGATTTATACACATAATTTGAGTTTCATAAATAATTATTTAGTTATTAATTTTAAACTGTGAAAAATTGTCCACCAAAAAAAAAAAAAAAAAAAAACAAACTGAATGAGAATTTTATTTATTTGAACATGTATTTGTTGCCATGACTTTTTTCTATTTTTTATGATTATAAAATAAATTAAGAAAAAGCTAAAAATAAACCTGAAAATTTAAAAAAATTAAATACAAAAATAAAGTGTTTTTATTTAAAAATATGACTAAAGATAATTTAGGAAATAACCCAGTAAACAATCGACTTGCAAAAAATATCGCCATACTGATTTCTGATTTCTTTACAATCAAATCCATCATATCAGAGGCCCTAAGGTGTTTGGGCAATAAAATGCAACTGGTGGTGATTGTATGTAAATGTGTGTTTTAATATTCCCGTAAATCGGAATTTTTTTATTTGCCAAATTTTCCCTTTAATGAAATTAAAGTAATCGAATAATTTGATCGAATTCTTCGAAATTGTGGGAGTGGCATGCCATACAGCAACTGCAAAATATTATTTTGGATTTAATTCTGTAACTTTGGAATTACTGAAAATTGTTTGATGAAAATTAACATAAACATTCTTGAGGTCTTTTCCAAGTGATATGGAACAGCACAAGTTCTTATTGTATCCAGAGCCCCAAGGATTAAGCTTAAAAGTTAGGTACCTCTGGTATATCGCAAAAAATTTCATGAATGATTTGGTTGGGGAAAAAATTACATATAAATAGAACTTATAACTCTCCACAAAGCATATATTTACATATGCGAAATATTTCTTATAGTTTAAGAGATATTTATAAGAAATTAAAATTTTGACTCATTTTTTTATTTGATGGTCTCATTTTAGGTCCAAAAATTTTTTCTAAAATATTGTCAGGATTCTACATAAAAATTTAAACAATTGCGGTCATATAATCATATATCTATTTGGATCCGATTGAAAAAATAACTATCTCTTCTTTACAATTTGCATACCAGGGATGACCAACTTTGGAGGTTACCCCAAGTATACTAACTCACCCAAATCAAATCATAAAAAAATGTTGACGATTTTTGAGAACAAATTTCATAGATGACCAATTTTGAGGTCTACCACTCTTTCCCTGGACTAAAAGAACTTTGTGTTGTTCTAAGTCAATTGGAAAAAATGTCAGAATGTCTATAAGTAATTTCATTCGAATGGTTCCAAATAAAATTATTAAAAAAATTCTGTGAAAATTTTTGTAAAGTTCAATAAACAATGTGACAAACTTTGAAAGTCCCCAGGGCTCAATGAGATCATGGGATGTTCCAAATCAATAACAAATACTTCAAGCTTGTCTATGCGAAATTACATTAAAAATATTCTGAAGTTTCAAATTGAATCATAATGAGGTCAACAATTTTGGAGGTCATCCTGGACTCACTAAGATATAGTTTTATTTCAGATCAAAAGAAAAATATCTTAAGAAAATGTGTGTGGATTTTTGATTTAAATATATAAATATATTAATTAAAAAAAAATCATGATACTTTTGGTGACAAATTTTCGAGGTCTGTCACTATTCCCTTGGTCCCTTTGTTAAGATTTTGTACTGTTTCAAATTGATTGGAAAATAGTGCAAGATTTTCTATGGGAGTTGCAAAACATTTAAAGAAACCAAATCAAATAATAAAAAATAACATCTTAGAGGTGATCAATTTTGAGGATTAAACCCTCGGCCTATGGACTCGCTTAATAATTTTGCTGCTACAAAGTAATAGAAAGACGCCTTAAGCATGTCTATGTGAAATTTCATTTTCATAAATAACATTTTTGACAAATAAAAAAAAAGTCATATTCTAGGCGATCAAATTAAGGGATCCATCTCTCTTTCCCTGAACTCACTAAGATCGTGTGCTTTTCCAAATCAATTGAAAGACACCTCATGAATGTGTATGTGAATTTTCAGTGAAAACAAATTTTTCGCTTTTTAGTTTCAGAATTATTTTTAAAACATCGCATTTTGACATATGCCACGCCCACAAATACTTTGATTCTAATTCTTTAACTTCAATTTGTTATCAATGTTGTGGTGAAAAAAAAAACTTGAAAAATAAATTAAATTTTTTCCTTTAAAAAAGGGAAATTTTAAATAATCATGAACCCACTATTTAGACAATTATAATATTAATTGTGTATGTTTGTTGGGTTATTTAATTTTTTTATGTAAAATTGTTTTTTTTTTCTACAACATAAAAAAGAACTCATACATAGACAAATATAAAATACCCTCCTCTCACTTTTAACTAAATATTTCAACATAATGATGATGATGATAATGATGATGATGATTATATTGAGACAAGAATATATTAATGTATCTGAATAAATATCTATTTTTATATATACAAAACAAATAAATGATTGACGTGTTGTATTTACGTATGAATCGCTATAAGAAAACTTGAACCAAATGACTGTCAAATAAAAGATGAACAAGTGAAAAAAACAAAAAAAACATTAAATACAAAAATAAGTTTGAGTACAAAAAAGAAGAAGAAGAAAAAATCATAATATTTTATGTATTAAGTTGCATAAAAATGACACACCCAATTACTTGAATTTATGTCATTTCGACAAAATCACAACGATATAGAGATTCGCTAAATTTAAATGACTTTTTTCTGTATGAAACGGTGGCATAATTTAAATGTTTTTATTTTTATTTTTTTTAATTTTTTTATTTTATTTTATAACATTTTTTTAAATAAAAATAAAAATTCGATAGAAATAAATTTTAATTGGGTGACAAATTATTTTTATTGTCATAAAGTTTATAAAAATTTATAATAAAAATCTTTTTAAAAAATATTTTGTTTTATGATCTAAAATGAATTTTTGAAATATTTGTTTTATTTTTGCAATTTTATTAAAAATAAATTTAAATATTTTATTTTTAATACAAATTAACGCCAACAGTGGTTGCAAAACAACTTTTTTGGAAATAATTTGATAACTTTTGAATCGTTAAAGTTATGTAAACAAAATTCAGATAAACAAAATAAGTGTTTCTGACAAGAATGGAAAGATAACAAGTTCATAGTAGGTCTTAGGAGGCAGTAGGAGCCCCTCCAAAGTTAGCTACTTTGGTTATATAGAAAAATCCACATACCAGAGATAATCAAGTTTGAAGGGCTGCCCATTACCTCACAGACTTGCCAGGAATTTCTACTTTCCTCCAATCAATTCACAAACACTTCATCTCTGCTCATGTTAAATTTTATTTAAATATCTCTAATGGATTAAAAGTTATAAAATAAATTCCCAAAATAAGCATTTTTGAACTACTGTACATTGAAAATAAATCACAAATTATAATACAAAAGTGAGTGGGTGTTGTGTGGTTAATTTTTTTGCGAATGTGTGTTTGACTTGTCAGTCACGTAGATTTGTCATACTTTAACGCATTTGTCCAAACTTTTAATACAAATGTAAATAAAAAGAAACACTTAGAGAAATAATTAACAAATTTGTGAAAATAGAATGGAGAATGATCTCAAGATCATTATGAGTTAAGGCGACGAAGAGTGGACACCGAAAATTGGTAGCTGTGTGGAGATAAATTGTAAATTTATAACCCTTGACGTAAACCACACAAGTTAACAGAGCTCTGTTAATGCTTCAACAGAGCGCTGTTAAAAATATATAAATATGAGTATTTCATTTCAAAATGGAATAGTGAGCAAGTTTTTGAACCAATGACCATAGATGAGAAGGAAGCAGATGAAATGCATCCACATATATAGTCATTTCAAGAAATTTTCTTCAAAAATACCATAAAAATACTAATTTTGATTAAAATAAAAATGGGGGCTCTCTGAGGGATGAATCCAAATTTGGGGAGAATAAGACAACGTGGGCGAATAAAACTACTTGGATATGGTAGATACTGATAATATCTAATATCCGATACCTTCGGGACTAAAATTTAGACCGACTTATTTAATTTTTTTAAAATTTGGGATTCTGTGTGGGATGAATCCTAACATTTTTTCGTTTTAAAATACACTTTTTTTCTCTAGACCATATATTTTTCTTTGCAGTTCTTAAAGAATTCTTAATGTAAATTTCTATAAAACAAATTCGGGCACTCTAGGGACTATACTTTTCCCGTTAGCTCTATTAGAATTTCCTTAATTTTAAATATATTTTTTTTTAGTCTTTTTTAAGAGTAAAAATTGCTTAAAGCTAAAAAAATTAAGAAAAAGTTACTCGATTACATATCATACATATGTTGGCTTTATTCCTAAAATAATCTCGAATGGGCCAGACTTTATATAACATCAAAATTAACAATTTACTGAAAAAAAGTCTATTTCTGCCAAAAGCTTTTTCCAAATGAAAATTTTAGGTATTTCGGAATAAAATTGCGGACATCTATTTATTGTCTTGTATTAAGAGCACTTGTTGCTATATTTTTCGGAAATTTCTTAAAAACAGCTTTATTTATATAGATTTTATTTAAGTTCAAATATTAACAAAATTTTATTAAAAATAAAAATTTTCGGTTTTTTGAAAATTTCATTAAATAAATTTTGTTTTAATAATTTTTTATAAACAAATTATGATTTTTCAAGTAATTACCTTTCCCATGATATAAAATACATATAGAAATATTTTACAGAATCAATTAAGAATTAACTAAAACTTGGTCTACTCTAAGAAAGATTAGTGAAATTTTCTTAATGTTTATATATTTAATAAAGGATTCATCACCAATTTCACTTATTTTTTTAATTATGAGTATAATTTTTGATTCCTTAAAAATCATTTTCAATGACATTTTCTCTCTCTCTTCCCATTTTGACTCTTCACGAGAGGCGTATGATTAATATGAATAATATATAATAATTCCTGTTGATATTAATAATACGTCCTGTTCGCCATTTAATTGCTTTATTTCTTCTTTATAGATTTTTTTCATTAATAAAAATAATGAATAATTATTTGTTACTAAGCAATAAACTAATAAAGAAAATACAATCTTAGATACATAATAACTAAATGAAGTAAATAATAGAATTCTCTGCTTAAGTTTATTTTAGTTGACCTCATTAAATTTTTATTTGTTGTTGTTGTTTTTCACAATTTTATTTCAAAGACAGATTATTTTTTGTTTGTTTTTTTTTTTTTTTTTTTGCTTTTGTGTTGGTTTTGTTGGTTTCTAATTCTAATAATTCTCTAATATTTATCGATTTAAATGATTTTTGTTTATAAATTCTTGTTCTTCTCATTTTCAAGTTTTCAGGTCGTATGACGTTATTTTTTTCTTGTTCTGAATGTGTGTTAGTGTTATGAAATAAATAAATCAATTAAATGTCTAAATACAATAAATTTCTTTATTTGTTGTGAGAGAATAAATTGGATGAAGTAATTAGCAATAAATAGCAAGTAAAAGAAAATGGAAGAAAATGAAAGATTTATTAAGAAAACAACTCTCAATTGAGAAATGAAAGTAAATAGAAATAATACAATTATTAGGTCATATGAAAAGTAACTGGTTTTCTATAATATTTCTATATGTCCGTTTTTATATCTGTCTGTCCGCCAACTGATCTTCTGTCTTTCCATCCATTTTCCAATTGTCTCTCTCACTTTTAAACTTTAAAATTGTCCGCAACTAATAAAATTTTCCATAATTGTTAATTTGTTGTCCGGAGCATATTGCCACTTAAAGTCAGCCAAATCCGTCCATTATAAACAAAAGTTATAGACCGATATTTGCAATAACTTAAAAATTTAAACAAAGAATTTATATACATTTTTCAATTTAATTAAATACAATTTTATATTAAAAGAATAAACATAAAATTAAGTCATAACATACAGCTATATCTATTGCAACACTCTAAAAAAACTGATCGAAATCGGCTCTGAAGAAATAAAGTTATAGACAAAAGTATGAATCATTTCATGATTAATAAAATAAATTTTTTTCATTAAATGTGAAATAATTTGTATTTATTAATATGTATTGGTATGTGTAAGTATAATTATAACTATGTATGTGGTTAGAGTATAAGTGAGTATACGTGTGACATAATGTTGTTGTTACCTCACATATGTAAATGATATTTTTATCTTAAAATTAATCTGTTCATTAAAATTTAGGAGTATTTTCATTAAATATAAAATCTGTTCTGCTGATGGACTCAAAATGCTACAGGACGATATATTAATGAAAGGAGACACTTGCAGTTTTCCTTTTATATTAAAATTTATTTGAAATTCCTTATCACTCAAAAGTTCTATTATCCTAAACTTGGACTGAAATATTTAAAATTTTTCTTACAAAAATTTTTTTAAATTATTTTTATTCAAATCAAAAAGTATAAAAAGGAGTATAAAGGACACTTTAAGCTTTCCTCTAATATATAAAATATCCTTAATATTTCTTATCCTTCTTGATAAATACAAATTTTCAAATTGATTAAAAACATTAACAATTTTTTTGTTCAAATTAAAAAGTCATTGAACAAATGGGTTCCAAATAGGTAAAAAAAGTTTATACGGGGTTAAAGAGGACACTTGGACCTTTCTTTGATAGTGACATTTTTTTAACCACTTTTAAGCCTAAAAAGTTCTACACCTCTAAAATTCAGATCAGATTTTCAAAAATATTTTTTTTATTAAATAAAAAGAACTGTCTTTAACATTATGCCACGCCCACATTTACCAATATTTCGACTTGATTTTTTGACAGTTTGGATTTTAGCATGTTAACTATTAATGTTAGAACAATTTCGGAAATCAGAATTAAAAAAAGTAGATTTTCGGTCGATGAAATTTATAAGTGAATTTTTAGTATAACGGTTTTCAACAGCAGACCACGCCCACAATTATAAATATTATGTTTTGATTTTTTGACATCCTTTATCTCAATATGTTTGGTATTGAGTGTTAACACAATTTTCGAAATTAGAATTAAAAATATTAATATTTTTGTTGGCTTTAATTTTCATTATTAAATAACAAAAAAAACATTGTCTTTAGCAGCAGGCCACGCCCACATTAAACAATAATTTGATTTCATATTTTAACAACTTTATTTCAATATGTTACTTTTGACCGTCAGAGCAGTTTTGGAAATTTGAATCAATTAAATATTTATTTCCAGTCGATAACATATGAAAGGCGGTTTTTAATATTTCTTTATAAAATAATTGACTTTAACATCTTCTTACGCCCACATTTAACAATATTTTGATTTAATTCTTTGACAGCCTGTATTCCAATATGTTAACTATTGAATGTAACCAAATAATTGGAAATTACAATTAAAAAATGTGCATATTCGATATGAGTAAATGATTAATTAATTTATTAAATAAGAAAAAAACATTGTCTTTAACAGCAGACCATGCCCACATTTATAAATATTTTGCTTTGATTTTTTACATCCTTTAACTCAATATGTTTACTATGGAATGTGAGAAGGATTTTAGAAATCAGAATTCAAAAGTATAAATGTTAGTTGTTGAAATAAAGTAATAAATTTCAAAATCAGAGGCATCATTTGATAAGGATTAGGGAGGTTCATATTAAAGTGAATTGGTCAAAGGAAATTGGATTTTGTAATTTTGAATATGGCGTTCAATTTAAAATTATTCTAATGTTTTCTCAGAATTTTTTCTTAATAATTTTTTCGCTTTAAAAGTTTCAAGTAAACAAGTTTTAGAATAAAATCTTGATTTTTTCTTTACATTAAATTTCTTGGAAGGAAAAATCTTTAAAAATATTAAATTAAATCGAACAAAATGAAATATTTCCTTTAAAAGAAATTTCATAAAAATTAATTTCAAGAGAGAGAATTCACAAAATACATACATTTACACTAAAAAATAGGTGTGTTATTTTATAGCTTTTTAGTGGGAAGAACAAGAACAAAAAAAAACATTTTGGAAGAGGAAAAGGGAGGAAAATGGTTTCATTTATAAGGACAAAGAGGTTAATGAAAACAGGTGGAGACGAAGAGGGGGAAGTTTTGGGTAAAATGTAACTTATATTACATAACAACCAATATGCGGATGGAAACAGCTAAAAGTTTTCAGAAAAAAATTATATATTTTCAATGATTTTTTTCCGCTTTTTTGCTTTATATTTTGTGTGTTTTGTTTAATATGCCAAAGTAACCAACCACCAAAAAAAAAAAATAGACGTATATATTCCAATGACTCTATACTAACAACCCATCAGAGGTACATACAACCAACAAACAGCAGCAATAATAATAATAATAACAACAACAACAAAAATACACGACGTTAAAAAGGAGAGCAAGCAGCAGATGTATGTAATAAATGTAGACTTATATGAATTGATGTTTGTATGTATGAATGTATGAATAAATGTACAAACATATACAAATACAACGTTAACCAAAGTGTGGCATAAGACCAACAAGAAAACTTATAAACAATAACTGGAACTATATATCCGTGTATATGTATATAAAATAGTCGTTGTTGTTCGTGTACAGCAACAGCAACAACAACAATAATATGTAGGAAACTAGCAACAGCAATAGCATCATCATTAACATCAAAGGCATCATCATCAACAACAACAACAACAAACAACCAAAACTACTTGCTGCAGATGAAATGTAAACCTATAAATGTTTAAATGTTTATATGTAGTTATAGTATGCAGTTACACATACATACTCACATATTTGTATACATATAGAAAATGCCACCAAACTAAGACTTTTCGGAATCGTTTATACGCACTCGCCGAAATAACTAAAATCAACGACAACAACGACTACGGCCGACAACTTAATGTTATCCACTCAAACATATCTAAAGACAAAGACAGACGGACGGACAGACAGACAAGAGTATGGACTGACATATATGTAATGAAATGCAGGGATGGAAATTTAACCAAAAATAACGTGTTTTGAGAAAAAAAACTTAAAATTGTTGAAGTAAGTAAAGGCGTTACCTTCCTTCGATATAAGAAATCATATAAAATAATCATTGATTTTCAGAAAAGGAACCCATCTCGCTAATAAAAGACCCAAAATTTCATTAATTTCAAAATAAATCCCCAATAAAATTAATTTAATTCAAATTCTATTTCTTTGCTAAAAAAGTCACTTTTCCATCTCTGCATAAGAAAAATTCATATTATCAAATCGTATATGTATATATGTGTTTTTTCAAATATATTTACAATCGTATTTTAATAAATTTTCTATAAAAATCTATAAATTTCATGTGAGAAGTTTTCAAAAGAGATTTTTTTAGTTTATTGGGATCCATAATTACTAACATCTAACGGGGCCTAAGATGATTATGATGTTCACAACTCACATATGCACACATACACAGAGAGATACGGGAACGAATACAAAATGCAATAATTTCCACATTTACACTCACAAGAGGATAAAACAAAAGCAAGAATACGTAATGATTATAAAACGTTTTCGGTTGAAAAAAAGCTGTTAATTTGGAACTACTGAATATTTTTTGCTAGGAATTTTACATGGGCATTCTTAAGATAAGGAACAGTAAAAATTCCTAGTGTGTCCAGTGGACCTTTCAATTTGGTCTCTTAGAATAGGACATGGCGATTAAAAAGAAATATCATACTTTAGGTGACTAATTTTGGTGGACCATCTTTCATCCTCTAGAGTCACTAAGAACTTGTGGTTTTGTAAAACAATTGGAAAACACCTCTAGAACCGTGTAATATTAATTTTCACAATATAAAGCAGTTCCAAAATTGCAGCATTATTTCCAGAATATAACTTGGAACTCATTACCACGTATTTTAGACAGTTGATTCCCGTACTACAGCTTTTTCTTTATCTGAATCGCTATCATAATTGTATCTTCGGTACCCGGACATTACAAACAAACAACCTGCTCTAAAAGCCCAAGGTACAGACCTTTGTTTAAGAAGTGATATTTCTGAATATTGCAAATCATAAAGCGGAGAAGTAAAGTGAAATGATTTCTCTCAATCCGTTTTAGAAATTATCGGGAACCTTTTCTCTCTATAACACGAGACTACTGCTGCAACGTGAAGCCTGTGATAGTTTGGACTCACTAAACAGAATTTCTACATTTCTGGTGCCTCAAGAATGATTGAACTGAAATATAATAAAATCGGTCCGATTCAAAGAAAATTTTGTCCAATATCTTGAAAATTGCCATAAAGATTCACCATAAAGATCGTTGTCTTTTGAGTAAATTCACGGAGTCACTTTTAAAATTCTACGATTCGATGGCAACAGCATCCAGATTATAAATCCACAGAAGAGTGAATGACAGTAACAGATGTAATCATTTACAATCGAGATCGCTCATCCAATTCCAATGTCGTTAAGGTATTTTTATAAGGATCTCCATGTTCCTTTAAACTTCTGGTGGCGGAAAGGCGACTGGTGGTGGTGGATATACATTGTACCATTCACCCGTTAGGTTAACCCTCCATTCTAGTGTGATTACTATGGAGAGATCTTGACTCTAAGAAGCGTTCATTTTCAAAGGATTATTTGGTGGGTGAAATCGCATTCTGGAGATCATTATTTAATGATATTTGGGAGTCCACCACGTTGAGATATGGTTCTTGGTAAGGAATCATACATCGAAACCAATAGAAATCAAATTCAAAAGTTGGTTTTTGTTGGTTAAGCGAAGGATAGAAGAATTATCATATATTTTTTAATGAAACTAATTTTTTGAGCTTTGGTCCTTCGTGAGGGATCATGCACTACCTGATAGTTATCTCTAATTTCAAAATATGAAATGGAATTAATTTCCATTGAATAAACAACGAAGAATAATGTCAAGACCCCATACAAATATTGTTTTTGTCCTTTAAGCCATTTTCAGCTACAGAAAATGTGGCCTAAAAACGTCACACATATACATAAAATGTATGTATATGTGTGTTAGAAATACTCACACATAATATTTTAGGGGTTTTGTTAACATTCTGTCAATAATGACAGTTTGTCGTAGCGACAATTGGTTTAGTGGTCATGAGGTCTATACGGTCAGATGGTCTAACGGTCTAACGGTCATTTGTGTGTGTATTATAAAACAAGTTGCAAATATATTTCGATATAAACAATTTATTTAAACCGTTTTTTCTTTAGTGAATGCGTTTCCACAAAAGCAAATAAGGAATAGAGTGTGTGTATAAGAGAATATTGGATTTGGTCTGATATTTATTGAAATATTTTGGAGGAAGGAAAATAGAAAAAAAATCTATAAAATGTAAATGTGCATGAACGCATACTCCCCAAAATAGCAATAACAAAAATGTTGAATAAATGAAAAGACAACAAAACATAAGTTTCACTCACTTGGTGTTGCATCTAATGTTGCAACTATATAGCTACATATATATACAACCCACCAAACAAACAACCAATCAGCCAAACCAACCAACCAACCAACATAAACATACTGACATTCTAATATAAAGTTTTTTTCCCCAATAAAAAAAATAGTTTTTTTTGTTGTAGTTTTTCCTTTAGTTTTAGTTTAGTTCAGAGCTTTTTTTTTCAACTCCAATACTGGAAGTTTCACCTTTTTTTGGAGCTGCTGTTATTATGTTTTTTTTTTTCAAATATTTTTGTTGTTTTATTTAAAAAAAAGCAGCTTCAAGAGCTCTAACAACAAAATAAACTAAAAATAATGGAAAAAAGAGGCAGCAAATTTTTTTTCAATTATTTTCATATACAATATTTGTTAAACATTTTATTTTTGCGAAAATACATCTACACAAAGTATCTTTTGGAATGTTTCTATTTGCTTTTGTATCTATAACTATAATTGTCTGTCCATTAGGTCCGTCCGTCTGTCTAACTGTCTGTCGGTTATTGTATCTTTTTCTTTCAGTTTTTATTTTATTATTTTATTTTAGTTTATTTATTTTCGAACTAAAACTAAACTGTATCTACATTGTTTTGTATCTATAAAATGTAGTTTTATTTAAACTTAAAAATATCTCAATATTTTTTTACTCTAATATTTGTTTGCATTTTTTTCTTGTTCCATATTAAAAAAAATTCAATTCCAGCAACACAGTGTTTCGAAAACGACCTTTTTTAGAAAGAAATAATTCTGTAGCTTTAAAAGTATAAGAGATGCCTTAATAAAATTTCATTGATTAGAACGAGCGAGAATCTGGTCAGGGGCATAGTCACGGTGACACTGTTAATTTGGCCACTTCGCCACTTTCAATATTAAACAAAATTAAAACTCCATCACACAATATTTTAAATTCGTTAATTTTGGGAAATAATTCTTAAAAATTGGAATCGTTAGAGATATTATAATAACATTTAACATGGTTAAAGTTGAGGTGTTTTCAAGTTGATTCTGAGGTGTACTGAATTCTATCTAGTCCCAGGCGTACTCGTTGATCCTCTAAAGTATGTCACCTTGGGTTTGCTGATTTTAAAAAAAATGCTGAAAATTCATTTATGATTAAAGATCAAAGATATAAAGATATGTTAATGAAATTTCACATACTTGGAACTCAGGTGTTTTTAAGTTGATTTGGAGGAGTATAGATGCCTATCTAGTTAGGGGCGCAGTTGGTGACCCCTCAATTTGGGTCACCTCGAATATGTTGAATAAAAAAAAATCTTAAAATCATTCATGAATTTGATCTAAAGAGATAGAGATATTTTAATGAAATTTCATATGGCTAGAGCTGAGGGAATATTGAGTTAATTTGGATGAGTACAGGTCTCTATCTAGTCAGGGGAAATTTTTGTATGTTGTTGCAAATTTCTATAACAAATGCAATTACATGCAACAATACCTTTATAGTTACAGAGAGTTTGCGTTGGTTCCTATTTTTTTTAAAGTATGACTCAGATAGTCTATAAATTTCCAACAATATTGCTTCATCAACCATACAGATATATGAATCCGTTAAAAAGTTATCTTAATTTGGGCTTGAAACTTTGAAATAATTTTGAAGTTTTTTTTAGAATTTTCCCAAAAAGCCGGCAACATTTATTCAATGATAAAATCATTTTTTTGTTCAAAAGTTTAAAATATATTTATAGCTTTATAAAGAAATTTTAATGGAAAGATATAAAAAATAAATTTGGTTAAACTTGGGTGAAAGACCTGTCCACCAGACCTAAACAAACTTTGCCATTTTTATTAACAAATTTTAACTTTTTCTAGTTAAGTTCTCAAATCACAAAGCTTTTAAATATCCCCTGTATAGCTATATATGTCAGGTAAACATCCAAATAAAAAGTTTCTGTCGGACGGCTCCTATAATGATAAGGTGAGCATATCAGTGAAAAATGTCAATATTCAAATATGATTTACAAGAATTGGAATTTTGGGTATTTACTTAAGAAAAAATGGGAATTTGTTGAACTCTATGATTTATGGTTAGATTGATATACAGCATATTGAAATTTCAAATTAAAACCGTTAATCGTTTAATTTTTTTTCAAAGTTCAAATAATAATGTTATTTTTCAAGAAAACAGCAAAATTCAAAATTTTCAGTTTTTCTTAAATTTTTGCTACCAAATAATATTTCACTTACTTTTTCCTTAAAAATTGTAAATCTTGAAGTTCTAACGTTTTCATAAATACCAAATATATGTATAAAAAGTTTAGAGCTTGGCTGAAAATCCAGACTAAACGAGGTCTTCCTCTACACAAATTTAGCTAATTTCCATACATTTCTACGACAAATGAAGTTTCTAACGGTTGGTAACACTGTGCAGTATTAGTTTGAGGCTGTATAATGTAGGTGGTATAGCACATACACATATATATTTCAAATACATATATAAATATATATACAAATGGAATATGCACTCAATATTGATATTCATTCAAAAATCTTTATGTGCTCTCATGTATAAATAATAATATTTTTTTACGTTTTTTTTTCCAACAGAATATTTTTCTATATTTATTATACCTTCATGTATCCAAAAAAATGTTAACTAAATATTAGAAAATGTGTATATATAAATAGAAAGCTTTTTAAAACCCCCTTTTTTCCCCCCAAAAAAAAACTAAAAGATAAAGTTTTATTTTTATATAATAAAACAAACAAGGATAGCGATACTCTATCACTCTCTTCATCGCTCTCTCTCTCTCTCTCACAAACTTCAAAAAAAGGAAATAATACTATTAGGTGCTCCATTCAGTTTGAATATAAGGTACAGCAAAAAATAATGCAGTTAAATTCTAGGAAGATGCAATTTTGTATTTTAAGTTGGCTAGAACAGCGCCCTCTATGTGGTATGTAATGCTGGTGAACTTTGATAACTTTTCAATCTCTCTATTTGTCCATGAAGTGGGAAACTCTAACTTCTTGAGTGTCAGTGTTAAAGTTTTCCACATTCATTGTTGGCAAAAATTACAAAAACCGATTAAACGCTTTAATGATCAATGAAGATCATTGGCAAATGCAAGACGAGAATGGATCAATGGAAGAATCATATAGTAATTGAATCCAATATACATTGAGGGTATGAGTTTGTATCGAATAGTTGTCATTTACGGAAAATTTTAAACGATGATTAAAACCCAAAAGCTAAAAAAAAAGTTCACAACGATGCTGGTCTCAGAGATATCATGTAGTGTTATGGTGTTTTTCTACTTCTTCATACAAGAATAAATCATCAATTCATTGTATACTTTGGAATGGATTTAAAAAAACAGCTTGGACCGGTAAGAATTTGAAGCCAAAAGGTGTTTAGCTTCGAAATTTGTCAGGACAATGCGCTTTTAAGAATGAAGTCCAAGGCGTTTTCCAGCAATTCTTTGGAAATTTTTCTTAAATAAAAAGGAGATCGGCTCTGAAGTGCAGTTTTAAGATAATAATTCGAAAATGTTAAAGAACAGAAACACGAAACATTAAACCCGTTAAAACATATTTAGAACGCCCATATCCTATACGCCATACGTATATACAAAGTGTTAATATAAATTTAATTAAGAAGAAGTTTGCTTTAGAGTTAATCTGATAATCTTCCTCTTCCCATGAATAAAACGGCTGCTAAAAGTGAACAATTTTTGATTAATATTTTTAACCATGATTTAAGGGATTCAAAAGCGTTAATTTCGGCTCACAAGTTAGAGAGGTCGTTTGAAAAAGATGAGGATTTCGAAGCTTTAGTTTGCTTCGAAGGAGGTATTCTTCACTGTCCTAATAAGCTGAACTACCGCCTACCGAAACTAAGTTACTGATTGGTCCTGTGGGCGTAGCATGAGGTTAACACGAATAATATTTAAGGGGGAAAAACAACTTAAAGTAATTAGAATATTTTACCTGATAAATATGTTTCAAGAAACTTTGGATGGAATAATTTTGTTGTGGATCTTATAGCCTTGACCTAGAACCCTTTGACTACTTCATAATATTCTTACTGGAAAACGTTTCACTTCAAAACAGGTTATCAGAAATTGGTTTAATTTATGCATTACAGTAAGACCAGTGCAACTCTTTTCGATCGAAATATATATACAATCAGAAGGTGGGGAAATTGTATAGCAAATATCGTCCAGAATATGGCCAACAGAAGATGTGGAAACAATAGGAATAATGGCAAAATCATGCACTCAAGCATAAAAATAGAGATTCAATTTAATTTGATGCAAATTCTTTATTCTGACAATTTAGAGGAGTTTTCCGATTAAGGTCCATAATTCTTTTTCTACTGAACTGATTTTGTTAATATGAGATAAGAAGATGCAGATAAATTTTTTTAAGATCAGTTTTCTATTCAAAATATCGTGGTAATTTGCAGCTGAACAGGATATTGGAAATGTTTAAATGGTCTCACGGATTTCAAATGTTTTTTTAAGTGGATACTTAATTAAGAGCTTTTTTTCAACATTTGTTGTTGCTCAACTAAAATATACAATGTATATATGTAATTTAATTAAGATATATAATTTGTAAATTATTGTTTATTAGAAAACATGTTGACAGAAAACCATTCATTATTGTCTTTGCACTTTTTTTCCGTTTCGTTTTCTTCATTTAGTGACTGACAGTCTGTTTTAAAAGACGTTTAACAGTTTAAAAGTTGTTTTTTTGAAATGATTAAGTCTTTAACAAAAAAATACATATATTAAATAAGATAATGCCATTTAAGATAATTAATATGTTGGAGATATATTGAAACAAAAACAAAAACAAACATCTAACAATTATTGATTAAATTTGAAAGTCGTAGATCAAATCAAGTTAAAATGTATCATTAGTTTAAAGTAAACGATATTTATACTCGACACCACTACAGAAATATGGTTAATGTCAGCTTGAATTATAAAATAATTTTTCTACGAGGGTCGTACCATAAATTCCCTTCCTTATTAAAAATTATACTCACGTATTAAGGAAAATATTTCAAAATTTTCTTACCTGAAAATAGAAGAAAAAAATCATTAATATTAGATATTTAATCTCAAACTTTATATGATTGAGGAGCCTAAGTCCTCACTGAAATGTATAATAAATTAATTCATTTTTCTTCCCATTTTTTATCCCCTTTTTACAACAACTTTGCTCACACAGTAATTGAAAATTGATATTTTTCTGGAAATAATTCTATAACTTTTAAACAGTTAGAGATATTTAACTGAAATTTCACTGGGTTAGAGTTAAGGTGTTTTAGAGTTTATTTGGAGGAATACAGGCCCCTATCTGGTCTAACAAATATAATCCGCGTGATTTTGTTCATGTAATTTGCGTTCAAATGAGTGGAAAATAGCTAAATTTAACTAGAGAAAGCCGATATTAGGTTGGATTTTCTGCCAAGTATAAACTTTATACCAAGTATTTGGTATCTATGAAAACGTTAAGACTTCAAGATTTTGAATTTTCAAAGAAAAGTAAAAGAAATTTTATTTGATGCCAAAAATTCATTAAGAACTTAAAATTTCGAATTTTTATTGTTTTCATGAGAAATAAAATTATTTTTGATATTTAATAAAATTGCAACGAATAACGATATTTTTTAAAAATTTCAATATGATGTATATAAAGTTATCTATAAATCAGATATTTCAAAATTGTCCCATATCTCTATACAAAAATACCCAAAATCCCAAACAATATAAGACATCTTACAAATTTTGCCTTTTTTCATTTAAATAATCTCCCTGTAATTAGAAGGTCTGTCCTTAAGGAAATGTTGATTGTGGTTTTACCTTACATATATAGCTATATATTAAGAATAGTTTAAAGATGATTTTGTTTCGCGATTTGAGAATTTAACAAAAAAAAAATAAGTCTTATTTTTTCAAATTGACCAACTTTGTTTAGGGCTTGTGGGTTAGTTTTACCCCAAACTTTCTAAGGGATTCTTTTGTGTAGCTAATGAAGCCATATATTTTTGAATTTTATAGGGAGTCTGGAAAATATTAAAATTAAATTGTTGGACTTTCCGTTAACTTAAATAAACTACGAAAAAGAAGGGTAAAAATTAGTGTAAATTTATTAATGAAATTTTTTCGATTTTATTTATTTTATTTGTTTAACTTAGGAGGGTCACCGACTACGCCCCTGACCCAATAGGGATCTGTACTCCTATAAATCAATTTGAAAACATTAAATTAATTTCACTAAGATAACTCAATCTCTTTTGTCTAAAGCATAAATGAATTTTTGTAAAATTTTTAAAAAGTCAACATACTTGAGGTGGGTACATTAAGTCATTCACGGACTACGTTTGTAATCAGATAGGTATCTGTTCTGCTCCACTTCAACTCGTCAACACCTCAGCTCTAATCATATGAAATTTCAGTTAGATATCTCTTATGGTTCAAAAGTTACAGATTTATATCTAAAAAAACGATTTGGAAACACTGTAATTCGTGAAAAGGAAAAACGTTTTGAATAAAATCAATTATAAACTTTATCCACAAACTAGAGCAAAACACAAATGACCAAAAATCTCTTTAGCAATGAAATGGAATAAAATCCCCAAAATTAATAAAATATATTTTTCATATACCAACTTTTAAATATCTACACACACACATACAACATACACTCTAACACACACGTATATACCGAAACCCCACCATAACGGAAATTTGATATTCACCACAATTTAAAGAGTATAAAGGAGAAATGAAGGAAAAAAATAAAAGAATTATATTTAAACAAGAAGCACAAGCCAAAATATAAACAGATTTAAACTTTAACAAAACGAATTCAAATAGAAGAAAACGAAAAGGACGAAATACAAGAAAAATTCATATAAAAGGGAAAAAATAATGTTAAATAAAGATGCTAAAATAAAGTTAAAATGTTCGTATGTTTATAGCAGAATGTGAAGAAAAAATAGAGCAAAAATTAAAGAAAAAAATCTAATAAAAATTTTCGTATACACTCACACATACACACACACAATTATACTGTGTTAATAAATATTACCCCCCCCACACACACACACACATACCCACCAATATATATGTAAGTATGTATGCAAAAAGTAACATATAGAGCAGACCTAACACAATCCTTCGTTTTCCATTATGACATAAAAAAGAAGTTAGAAAAAAACGTTGAGGGAATGAAAACGTAGAAAGTGAGACAATCTGCTTCATGTAGGAAAAAATAGCTAAAATGAAAAAAACAACACACACACACATACCCATTTTTTTGTGTAACAGTGTTAGACACACTAACTGCCGTAACGTCTGACAAACGGAAATTTATGTCACTACCAACACTAACAATTCTTTTTTTCTATTTTTCCTATATTTTTTTCTACTCTCTCAGGATATGAATGGGCAAATGTAGTTACACATTTAATATAAGAATGTGTGTGTTTGTTGAAGGAGATGAAAGGATGAAGAAAAATAGGGAAAATATGTTAAACTTTACGTTAAAGATGTGTTAAAACGGATCTTGAAATGATTTTAAGGATCAAGAATAAAAAAATTATGTTTGATGTTGTTAAAGGAAAACTAAATTAGAAGCGATTTCTCTGGATATATGAAACCGATTTCTGATATTCTGTAGAAGAAGGAGGAGTTTCTAGTAAGCTAAAGCTTACTAGAAGATACACTCTATTCCGATTCCATCAAATTCAGAACACTTATTTTGAGTCTTGAACATTGAGTTTAGTTCTTGTTCTTGGACTAAACTGGAACTAGTTTTAGTTCAGTTCTAAATAAGTTCAAGTTCAGTTCAATTCTAGTTCTGTTCCACTTTGTTCGTAATTCAATTCTAATTCAGTTTTAGTTCAGTTCTAGTTCAGTTCCAGTTTAGTTCTTGTTCAGTTCTTGTTCAGTTCTAGTTCAGTTCTTGTTCAGTTCTTGTTCAGTTCTTGTTCAGTTCCAGTTTAGTTCTAGTTCAGTTCTTGTTCAGTTCTTCTTCAGTTCTTGTTAAGTTCTTGTTCAGTTTTAGTTCAGTTCTTGTTCAGTTCCAGTTCAGTTCTAGTTCAGTTCCAGTTTAGTTCTAGTTCAGTTCTTGTTCAGTTCTTGTTCAGTTCTTGTTCAGTTCTTGTTCAGTTCTTGTTCAGTTCTTGTTCAGTTCTTGTTCAGTTCTTGTTCAGTTCCAGTTCATTTCTAGTTCAGTTCCAGTTTAGTTCTAGTTCAGTTCTTGTAAAGTTCTTCTTCAGTTCTTGTTAAGTTCTTGTTCAGTTCTTGTTCAGTTCTTGTTCAGTTCTTGTTCAGTTCTTGTTCAGTTCTAGTTCAGTTCCAATTCGGTTTTAGTTAGTTTTAATTCAGTTCAGTTCCACTTTATTTCTAATTCAGTTTCCGTTGAGGTTTTAGTTCAGATCTATTAATTTCAGTTCTTGTTGTTGAGTTTTAATTCAGTTCTCGATCCAAGCTTCCTTATCTGCCTTTCTCAGCTCCTCTACCTATTCTATCCATTTAACTTAACATAGTTTTCCAAGGTTACTTATCTATCCTAACTTCTCTAACTTCTCCACCTTTTCTATCTATCGTTACTTTTTTATCTGTCTCAAATTCTCTATCTATCCGAACTTCGCTATATCTGTCATAAGTCCTACTTTACTCAACTTCTCTATCTCCCACATCCATTCAAATTATCCCAAATCTTGTTTATCGGTCCTGACCCCTATATTTTTTAGCTTCTCTATCTATCTTGGATGTATGAGATCTAATTTCCCATCTTTCTAACTTATCCTAACTGCCTTATCTATCTAATCATTGGTATCTATACAACCATTCCTCCCTTTATTATCTGCTTTATCTATTCTATCATACTTCCCATCTCCATCATATCAAGATATTTAAATATTTCTAAATATTTCTACATTTTTCAACTTTAATACTTTTACCATAAACATTCTCTCACCTACATACACATACTAACTTACGCAGCCATTACACACACACTCACACACACATTACACACTTTTGTATAATATTTAGTGCCATAAAATCTATACGAAATTATTTCGTTTCCTTTTTTTCAACATTTTATGCTGCTTCTTCTTCTTGTTTACATTGATATTTGTTACCAGGACATGGTGATGATGGCGATGGTGATGATGAGCATGTTGATGAGATGGAGAAACACAACACAATAAAAGAGTAAATATATAAAAACACACACACACACACTCATATACACATACCAAAATGGCAAAGAGCAACAGAAAAGCAACAACAGCAAAAATAAAAGAAGAAGAAGAAATAATAAAATAGAAATGAAAAAGAAAAAAAGAAATATTAAAACCAAAAATAAACTTTCTAGTCATATGAAAATTAATCGTGTCTGTAAAAAAAAAAATTTGTTCTCATAAAAAATTGTTTCTTCTTCTTTTAATGTCTGTGCAGCAAGTGTGTGTGTGTGTGTGTAAGAGTATGCGTGTGTACTATTCCATATCCTCTGCTAAAACACTCTCTTTCTTCATCACATTGTTCACATTATCAACAGCAGCATCATCATCATCATCATCGCCATCTTCAACAACAGTAGAACTTTTTAGTATGACTTTACCGCCCACGGTTACAGACATTTCACAGTTTTATAATACTGTAATCATGTAATCCCACCACTTAAGGGAAAACATATGATGTCTGAGTAAAGAAATAAAATGTGAACGAAAAAAAAAGAAAACAAGAAAAAAAACACACAAAAGCAATTGGAAGAGAAAGAATATGGAGCTTGTTTTTCTGCTTGTTACCCATCATCTCAAACCTCAACGACCTAACTGACTGAATCACTTCTGCCTGACTCGTTTGTCTTCTCCAACATCCTGTTACAGTCCAACAACAACAACAACAAAAACCAAACAAATTATTAGAAAAGTTCGGTTAAACAGAGCTGGAAATATGATAAGTTTTCGGTTTGGTTTTGTTGGTTTTTTTTTTGCTAAAAATGTAAACATTTTGAATGTTTAGAAATTATGTGGAGCAAGAGAGAGAGAGAAAGAGAAGGAGGCATTGATATATGAGAGAGATTGACATTTAATAGTTTATCTTATCGGGGATAAATAAAACATGATTTCAATAGAATTTAGTGAAAGTAATTTGACACAGACAGAGAACAATTTGGTTAGAAACAGTTTAAAATATCATTTAAGGAATTTATAATCTGATTAGGAACAGGAAGAACTAAATTGTACATCGATTAGTGGTTAATAATTTACGTTTCACTTATCTCAGTTTAATTTTGATATTTTATTTCTATCTTGAACTGAATTAAAGCCGAACTAAACTAGAATTGAACTAAAGCCGAACTAAAATTGGAACTAGAGCTGAACTGGGGCTGAACTAGAAGTGAACTGGAATTAAACCAGAGCAGAACTAGATTGAACTAGAAGTAAACTAGAACTGAACTAAAATTGAAGTAGAACTGATCTAAAACTTAACTAGAGCTGAACTGGAACTGGAAAAGGGTTAGTGAAAGGTATCTAATTTAAAAAAAAATCTATAAATAAGTACTTAAAGATCTCAAGATCGGGGTCCAAGTTATTACAGTTTTACTTCTTTTCAGTGTATTTAAAATAAACTTTAATAACAAGTTTAATTACAATTTTGTTATGACACAAAACTTTTATAACCTCAAAATGTTAAATTTTAAATAAAAAAGTCAATTTTTGAAATGAATTTTCCACCAATGGGAAATTTGGATATTTTGAAATAGAAAAGTGATTACATTTTTATAGCACTATTTTCAGAACAAATGTGTCTTTATTGTACCTAAATTTCAAAACAATAGCTTTATTTATATAGACTTTATTTGAGGTCAATTATTAAACAAATTTTTCATAAAATTTTATATTAAAAAAAATTAAAATTTTAGATTTTTTGAAAATTTTATTTATTAAATTTATTTTTAATGCTTTATTTATTAAGATAATAACTTTTAAAGAATATCAAAAACTTAAATAAACCATTTAAAATGTTACTGAAAGTTGGTCTCCTTTAACAAATTTCGCTTGATTTTGAATTTGATTTTGACAATTTTGAGCTTGATTTTGACAAATTATATTATTTTTACAATATTTCGTATAACTTTTGAATCGTTATATATATTTTAATGAAATTTAGCATTTTTATAGTTAAAATATTTAGGAACTGATTTGGAGAAGTAGAAGTTTCTAGCTGATCTAGGGACAGTAACAGAGCTTCCAGAACATAGATCCAGTATCTTTTAATCCAAGACAATTTTTAAAAGTTCTTTAAGCCAACTTGTCGTTCTTCAATCTTCACTTCACACTCCAAAATGCCATATTTACTATAACTGAAACAAACCATATTGTATTAATTTTGCCTTATGGTAACCAAATCGACATTTAAAGCTTTTTTTTTAATATGAGAATTTAATTTGTTTAAACTTAAACTTTCCATCTCAGCATTTAATTTATTTCATATTAAAAAAAGTTTTCTTTATTAAGAAAATATTGTTTCAGACATATTAAAAACATTTATTAATTTCAGACATTAAATGAAATGATCCCAAAGAAGAAAAAATTAAATTTAAAAAATTTAACTGAAATTTTTTTAAATTTAAAAATTTTCCCTTAAATTTCTCTTTTAAAAGATTTAAAAAAGTGTTACTAAAATCGTAAAAGAAAGAGTTTATTGCTTCCTAATAAAATTGTGAGGTTATGTTTATTACACTACAACTCATTTAACGGTAAACGACAATGCAATGTAACGGGTTTTTTTTCTTCACAAGCCTCTACGATAACGTTTAGTTTGGGTTAAGAGAGAAGTTCATTTCTCTTTTTTTTTTAATAATTGTAGTTGATGTTGTTGTTTTTGCTACATCTGCTTCTGCTACTACTAACGTTGTGGCAATATTTTGTTTCCGTTTCCAGTTTGTAAGTTAAGTCAGTCAAGTTAGTTGTTGTTGTTGTTTGCTTTGTTTTGTAGCGAGTGTATATAAGTTTTTTTTGAAGAGTTTGTATGAGTGTGTGATAACAGGATGCATAACGGAAAGCAAATACCAACAGAATAAAATAATATAAAATAGCAAACACATACAAATACACTTATTCTCATATACATATTAAATTTATATAAAATTTCACCTCTTTTTGGTGAACAAAAAATTAAAGTTGGAGTAAAAGTAAAAGAAATATTTTATGCAATTGAAGGTAAAGGGAAAATAAAAAGTCATTAAAGAGTTCAAGAGGAGGAGGGGGAGAAAGGGGAAGAGTTTTTTTCTAAATTTCCTTTCTTTATAACAAAAATGAACTAAATATTTATTTTATTTCTCTTTTTTATTATCGCAAGTGATGAAGAGGGTATATTCCTGCCTCGAATAAATTCTGTGTCGATCTGTCTGTCTGTTGTTGGCACGCTGACATCCACAATAACTGACAGAGCACAATTAAATTTGGCTCGTGTATTTGTTATCGTACTGAGAAGTTTCCTATTTAAAACCAGCAAAATCAGTTCAGTATATTAAAAGATATAGACCGATATCTGAGAAAATCTCCATTTTAAAGGAAAAATGTTCATAAAATTGTCAATTATAAATCAAAAAATTAGAATGAACATTTGATAACATAAAGCTATATGTACTTCATTACCATTCCAAAAGTTATCAAAATCGGTTCAGTTGAGAGAAAATTATAGCCAAAGATATAACTAATTTTATGACACATTTAGTGATCCGTTTTACATTTAACAAAAACATATAACGTCTGTGAGTGTATGTGTGTGTGTAACGTTACAACTGCGTATAACATTTGTTGGTGGAGGGTATTAAAGATTCGTCATAGCCGAACATAGCATTTCATACTTGTTCAATATTAAAGTATAAAAATATTAAAGACTTGAATAACCTGCATAAACTCACAAACACACTCATTTACACACACACACACACACTTTCAAATTTATTTAAAAAGAAATTTATAAAAAAATATCACAAGAAGAAGAAGAAATATAAAAAAAGTAAAATTTGTGGAGAAAAAATGAAACTAAAACATGACACAACAACAACAACAACACGAACTGAATCCTGTCTGAAAGTATAAAATCATGTTGTATAGTTTTTATATTATTATTGTTATTTTAGCTGTGTGTATATATGTGTGTGTGTTTGTGAGAGTGTGTAGAGGGAGCTGGAAGCTGTGATCCTCTTTTGTTACATTTGAATGAGTTTTTATGTTTGTATGTGTGTGTGTGTTTATATGTTGTCATTTGTATTGAAAAAAATCACCAGAATTTTTCTCATGGGAAAATTGTTATTAAAGTGAAATAGAAAATGGATTTTTGTTGTTGTTGTACTTGTAGTTGTCGGAAAAATATGTATTTAATCTATTATATTTTTATATCTTGTTGTATGATTTTTTTTCTTCTTGTTCTTCTTATTTCTTTATTGCTTTTATGGAGTTTATGAAAATTTTCTATATATTTTTTTTCAATATTTTTTTTTTAGTTTTTAAATTGGTTTTTCAATAAAATATTGATAATAAAATTTATTATCAGAGTTTTGATAAAGGAGTTCTTTCTTTTTGTTGTTGTAGCTGTTTTATTTATCCTTTGGTTTATAATTGATGTATGTGTTCAGTATGTGTATTAAGAAAAGGATAATGAAAATATTAAATTTATTTTAAATTAAATAAAAAATATGTTTTTTTTGTTTTTGTTAAATTTGGGAGAATTTTTTTAAATTGAATAATTGATGGATGATAGGATCATCAATAATAATTTAAAAAGAATATTTTTTTGTGCTGCATCCCTCTAGTTATTCTATCCATCATAATATGTTCCAGTATAAGAGTTTTAAACATTTTGAAAACTCTCGTTTATATTCAAAGGTGTTCGACAAATTTGCTTTGTAGAGGGTCCTCTCAGAACTTATCCTTCCAAAGGTTTTCAGGGGACCAATTTAATATCTTATTTTAATAGTTCTTTATTTTAGAAATTGAAAGAAGCTTCTTCTCCACTGGAAAGTGCTCGGATCTTTACCTCTAGTAAAACAGTTTTAATGGAAAGTGATTGACACTTTGCTGTTATATTTCTAATGATTTTCTATAATTACTCTTAGTCCTCTTGATACACTCTATAAATCTTTTCCAGTAACACTACTTCAAGTTCCTCTCTATATTATTTGTGTAATAAAATAAAATTTCAATATAAAATTATTAATTTGAAAACTCTTCCAAAAACACCAATATAAAGCAGTAATATTAAAAGTGTAAGGGGGCGTGGACTTATAACACTTAGGATCACCTGATCAAATTCTTAAGAAAATTGATTAAGTCCTTGAGCAGCGTGTAAAGTCTCAAACAAGTAAAAACTTTTCATAAACTTGAAAAGCAATTTAGAACGTTTAAAAGAAGAACTGAAAGACGGAGATTAATTCCACAAAGAAGTCAAGAAAAATGTATAAAGTGACAATTGCAAGAAGCAGAAAGAGCTCTTTGAATTATCCATCTCTGGCCCAATATTAGAAGCGCGGCAAAACAACCGATCGGGTAAAGGAGTGTCAGCTCAGCAACAGCTATATAAACTAAAAGTTGTTTCCCAACAGAAGATCTCCCTAAAACAGAGCGATTGTTATAACAACAAATCTTTTCTGCTACAGTATTTAACCTTTTGTATAAGAAGAGACAAACGAGGGTCCATTTATACTTATCAATAAATGATAATTTATAAGAATCATCATCCTGTACTTGACTCCATAAAGAGCGACTTTCTGAGCGCCTATATGACTTCAGAAAACCAAAACCCTGGGCCCGTTACCCAGCAGAGATTAATGTTAGTCTGTTTCCGAAAAGATAAAAGATTTTTATGCCATAACAATATCATTGGAAAATACTGCAATCTGGAGGTAATCGATAACAAGGTTCAATTGCCTTCTATGACGAACATTTTTCGCCTCCAGCGAACTCGTCAGCCCCAGTCTGCACAGAGTTGTGTTTAATATCCAAAGAAGTAACATTAACTATGATTTATAGTACTGCTGTTGGAGTCATTCTAATGGCTCCCGTTAAACCATGTAACGCTATTTTAATAAGATTAAGAGCTTGGACATGGTTCAGGCACAAAAGTCTTTGCAAATATGGGATTACAAAGGTCCAATACTCTATATAGAAACGCTTATGAATTGGGAACGTGGAAAAGCAACAATGCAATTTTCTTAGGGGCATATAGATAACACTTCATTCCGAGTAGTTTATGCTCAAATTGAAAACCGAATATTTTGAAACAGAAAATATTAAAGAAGAGAGTCAGGATGAAAATGAAAATTCAACCATAATGCATGCTGTTATATTTGAGTCATTTAACAGTAAACTGGTAATCAGAATTGAAGTGATAGTAAAGCTTATTAAGGCTTTGTCAATCGTTTTCGGTATGTTATGCCTCCTGCGCAAAACATTAATTTGTTTGGGAATTTGTGACAAAAATGATGTTAATCTATTTGCCATTGACGAACAATTGAAAAGCTCAGGATCATTTTAAATATTAAATTGAGTTAACATTCTAATGTACATCGGACTCGTGAGCAGAAGCCAAACAGAACAGGGGGAATTTTATTAATTATCTTATAGACAGCTAAACTACTGGACCGATTTTGCTGAAATTTTTACAGAATGATCCCCGTCAAATTTTTGATAGGAATTTTCGAATTTGGTTTCAATTACTTCTTCAAGAAACTGCTTTACAACAAAAATGTAGGACGGATCATCGAGAATATTCAAATTTGATTCTAATAACTTTTTCATGCAACTACTTAAATGACAAAATATGGGCCGGATAGAGGAGACTTAGCTCTCATACAAAGCAAATTTTGATCATATAATATCTAAAGTGGCAAAGTGAGAAGGATAAGATCAGGGGAAGACATAGCCCCCATATAATGCAAATATTGATCATTCAATATTTTAAGAACTATAAAAACGGGAATTTTCGAAATTGGTCCCAACTACCTTTTTAAGGAACTAAACAAAATGAAAGATGGATAGGATTATGGGGAGAGGTGTCCCCCATAAAAGAATGTTGATTATCGAATACCTTAAGAACTATAGCAGCAGTAATTTTTCACTTTCTTAAAACTTGTTTTACAGATCAAAACATAAGACTGATAGGATCAAGGGGAAAAGGTACTCCCCTTCAAAGCAAATATTAATTATCGAATATCTAAAGTACTGTAAAAGCGGTAGTAATCAAATTGGTTGCAGTTACTTTCCCAAGGATCTTTTTTACCGGTCCAAAATGTAGGACGAATAGATCCAGGGATAAGGGCGGGTCTTAGCTAGTTGAATATGTATAAAATTGAAAAAGTCATAGAAATTTATATTTTAAAGGATAAATAAGTGAATGTTCCATACTTACTTTATTAATCCATTGTGAAGATTAGATTTTATTAATGCCATTGTAATCCATGAAATATAACTTCAATTCTAGTTTTGAAATGATTTCCAGCATAAATTCATTCATTCAAAATTTTCTATTCAAAATTATCACTAAACAATTTCAATTTCAAATCACAAAACTCATATTTTCATTATTTTTAACAAAAAATAATTGTTGAATCTTTTAGATACTTTTTCACTTACTTTTCTATTGGCGAAATAGTGATGATACTGACTGACAATGATTGACACTCTCATTCACTCACTATACAAAACTCACTAATAATTTGTATGCACACGAGTTGTTTATACGTCAAATGACATGAACTAACCGTTACAGGACGATTTTTTCTTTCTTTTCGAAAAAAGGAAAAAAATGTGTGGGGGGGGGGGGGTGAATATGGTTACAAACGAAAGAAAAACGCGAATTATTATACAAGAATCCTGTTGATAAACGAAAAAAACCACACCCAATACACGATAAAATAGCAACAATAAGAAAAACAAAAAAAAATATTTTTTCTTATTTTCTTAAAAAAAAAAAATATAAAAAAAGAAGAAAAAAATATTTAACAGAAAAATTATAAAAGAAAAAAAGTTTTCTTTTTTTCAAAATTTTTGTGCCTTTTTTGTGTTAAAGTTTTTATTGAAACAAGAAGAGGAAGAGTATTTTGTTGTTGTTGTTGCTTTTCCAAGCCACTCTTTAAGCACCAAAAGAAGAAGAAGAAGGGTGAATAAGTGAATGTAATACATTTCCATTGCTGCCGCTGCTGCTTACTGTTGGGTTTAAAAAATAATAATGTCCTTTTCCTCTTATTATTATTGTTGTTGTTGTTGGTGTTGTTTTTTATTATTTATATTTATTTTTTTTTATTTGTTTGTTCTTTACACGAAACCAACAACACACTCACAACCCTTTTGTTAAGTTTAAATCCAACAAAGTAAAACAAATAGAGCGTTTGTAAGGAGATGGAAGGTTTGGGGTGCCAAGCACAGTGGGTTGATAAAATAAAAAAAAAATAAAACTATTTAATCGACTGCAGGGATTTAATGAAAAAAAACTGAATTCATTGAAGAGAAGAGAGACATTATATGCTCGAAAATAAATATTCCACTTGGTCCCGGAACAAAGTTACAGGGGCTCGAAAAAAGGTCGAGTTTCGGAGAGTTTTACTATTTTAATTAAAGTCCTCCATGAATTCGAATGTTTTCGTATCCTTTGCATTTGCTTAAAATTTCCAAGACCTTGAATCACTTTTTTAATGGACCCAAAGGTGGTCCAGAAACAGGGTTATAAGGGATAGAATGAATTTCGAACATTTCCTCTATTTTATTTAAAGTCCTTCATAAGTTCTATTTTGCCATTACATAATAAGTTTTCAGATCCTTTGCATTTGCCTAAATTTTCCAAAATCTTGAACCACTTTTAACCCAAAATCCTTCAACAATCTTACTCGAGGGGAAGTGTCCAAAGGTGTCCTATTTTAGACACTTTATGTACTTTGTCGAAAGTTCTCGAAAAGTCCTACTGTTCCATTTATACCGTAGAGGATTGAATCGTAAGCATTTGTCCAAGTTTTCCAAGATCTGGAACCACTATTGTCTGACATATCTAAAAATCTCCTAACAAACTTGCTCGGCATTTTTTTACTTATTAAGTTAAATAAATTTCATTACACTGTCCCATTTGTACTCACTCACTCACTCACTCTCTCACTTAACTTAGCTAGTGGGCAAATGTTAGCTGGTTGGGTCGTTTAGGTGGGTGGGTGGGTGGTTGGTTGGTTGGTTAGTTGGTAGGTCGTTCCATTGAAATGTTTGTCATATATGAAAAAGTAGTAGCGGTGATGGTGTTGGTGGTGTAGCATGCTTGAGCTTGTGTTTACACAAAGGCCTTAAGGTTGTTGTTAATGTTTGAGTAATGAATCTTTTACTTGTTTTTCTCTCTCTTCTTATACCCTTCACCTTCTTTCCTTTCTTCCATTTCACTTGTTTCATCGTCTTTGGCTTTAATTATATGTTTTGTTGTTGTTGTTTTTGGTATTTAACAAGTTAAATTGAAACCTTATAAATGGAAATGGAAAAAAAATAACACGTTAGACAAATTTTAGCTATGAAATGCGTTTTCTCTTCGTTGTCTCTTATGGAGCTGCTGCTGGTGTTGTTGTCATCTGTTTAATATTCATTTTTAAAAAATTAAAGAGCGTATTATTAAAACAGGAACTGAGTCAAGTCGGAGTAAATTGAAATGGGTTTTCCAAAACATTAATAATTAAAAGGAATTACAGTGATTGAAATCATAATAGTGAGCAGAGTGTCAGTACTGGGAAGTAGAAGTTGGAGATCCAATCGGGATAAAAGAAACGTCCAAAAGGAATAAAATAAAAAGATCTTTCCCTCTCCCATAGATCATGTTAGACCTTTCTAGTGAGTAACCGATCTAGACAGAATATAGACAATACAGCAACCCGAATATGTACCATAAAAGATGGCCTACCCGTAATGTGAAATTGTCAAGTTTTCAGCACATCATTTCCGGTCTGAGATTTTGAAACATCCAGGGAATTGATTGATGATTTAATATTATTAAAGCCCTAAAGTTAAAATCCGTTTCGATAACGTCGTAAGTTTTTTGTCTATATAATCGACCAGCTGTGTTCACAACTGGGAAAAGTTTGCAAACCGTTTGGTAAACCGCATCTATAAGAAATGTAAAGAAATACTGAGCCTGTTCAGCGATTGGGTTCAGTAGATAGCGATAGAGTGTCTGAAGAGGTGGCAACCTGGATAATGGAAATTAGGCAAATATCGCCGAAGCGAATTTTGAATAAAGATTTAAATTTAAATGCTTTCAAGTTTCACCTAACTCAACCCTATCTATGCTGCGGACTATGATGGGGCTTTACATTATTCGCAATTTCGTTAATAGAAATAAATGGTTCACTGCAATTTCCAACTTCGAAAATATCCGAAAAACTGGATTGTTTAATGTTATAAATCTCCACAACTAAACAAAACTTCGTGGATTAGGCTTCGACAGTTGAGCGATCCAAAGAAATTGGATAGATCAAAAAGAATGGCTTTGGAAACCCCCTTTAAAAATCACGAACTTTGGGAAACTTATGTACTAAAAATTATTGAATGCCAAAGGAATTATGGAAAGTTTTAACGGAATAGTGAAGGGAAGTGTAAACGCTAACGAATTCATCAATGTTTCTTAAAGTATTTTCTTTTAAAGAAACTCTACTTCAATTTGGGGAACATGTCCTGGAACAATAACAGATAATAACAGTGTTAAACATTAGTAACCATTGGAAAAGTTGAATAAAATTATATAGAAATTCGCGGACTTCTATCAAGCAGTATATGGGAGATTTATTGTAATTTTTATATTCTTTTACCAAAAGCTAGGAGTTATTGGTCTTTACTATTCCAGAACATATGATTTGATATAGTTGTCGGCCAGAACTCACGGAGTATATTTCAAAGCTAGCGATTTACAAGTACTTGCATTTGAAGCCTTCCAATTTTGTGATCAATACAAAAGAGCTACAGGAAGTATTCGAGTTATGTTATACAGTATTTAATGGATTGAATCGACGACGACAACCCTATAAAAATTTTGAAAAAAGGATCTATATCCACTCTTAAACTTTCAGTTAGATCAACGATAATTCAAGAAGCTTTCATGATGACAGTTTGCATTTATGTAAATGAACTTCGAACTCGTATTGAAGATCGACTTTTTAGCTACGCAATTTGGTGATGAATATAGCATCGGTAAGCATGGAAGGAATGCTATAAGTTGACATGCAGTCAGTGTCTCAAAAACTGTGAAAAACTGTCAATCTATAGCGAGGCTGGCAATGTCAAATTAAGACTATTTGAGATTTCTATTGAAAATTCGAAAATCGAGGATCATCATTTTAGTGAAGATCAACTCTAAATTGGATTTAGCCTTGGAGAGCATATAATGCTATGAATTGCCATGCAAAAGGCTGTTGACACATGACAATCCAAAGTCATTATAACTCTAATTCGTTATTGCTTTAAATATCAAGTCCTTAGTGTTGCAAGTTGCAGTAATTTTGCAACAGGCATGGAAAGCAGAACTGAAGGCCGAAGAATTTAGCTGATGCTTTTTATTTTTGGTTGAAACGAGGAATCTTCAAGCAGTTGAATTTCAATTACTTTCACTTTACATACCATTGATAACCAATTCACCTTCAACTTATTTCACTTCAAAATTTCTTACACTTTTCTAATTTCACTCATTGCACTCCTTTATTCAACACGTTTTATTTTCAATTTATTGTATTTTTTTCATTATTTGTTTTGTTCACAATTTCCGTTCATACATAAACACGATTGCGTTTTTTTGTTCTTGTTTCTGTTCTGTGATTTTTTTTTTTGCTTTTCTTTGTAATACTTGTGTCTCAGGCGAAATAGACCAATATCGAGAGCAAAAAAAACAAACAAACAAAAAAAGGATACAACACAACACAACGAGTCAAATGTTGCAAGTAGACTGACTACAACTACACTAAACTTTTAACGAATGTTGAATATTATTTATGCTGCTCTTGCTGTTGTTGTATATTTTACAGCTAAAGCTCCTGCTGCTGGCTGGCTGGTTGGTTGGATGTTTGACAGCCTGAGTGACTGCCTGACGGTGACTCTGGATTATGCTGCTCTTATGTTTTTTTGTTTTTTTTTTTTTTTTGTTGCGTTAAAAGTTCGTGGTTGTTGTCGTATGTTGTATGTTAATGAATAAATGTCCTTCGCATATGATTTTCTTTTTTCATTCTTTCGTTCTCTTCTCCTGTTTCCTTGTGATTCATTGTGAATGAAATATGAAAATCAACAACATCAACAACAATAAGGAAACTTGTAAAACCGAAACATTAGACCAAAATTCTATGAAAATGTGAATGTAAGAATATATAATTTTTTGTATGTTTGAGTTTTAATCATGTTGTATCAGATATATAACATTAATATGGTCATAACCAACAAACATAGAAAAAAACCATCCAATTTGTGAATATCGAAGCCAAAAGTTTAACCAGCTTTAACATTAAACATCAACATTAACGTGTTAGGAAAACAAACTGTTTACACTGTTCATTAAAAAATACACCGCAAACCGCATGTAGACCATTCGGTTTGCGGTCCAAAAACCGATCACGTTGAAAAAGTTGTCATGGATACAATCGGGATGTTTATTGATTGTTTCAAGGAATTTAAATTTCTTGCTCATAAGTGGAGAATATTTTATTGGAGGTTTTTTTACTTACGGAACTTCTAGGGAAAAAAAGAGCTTATTCTCAAATCTTTCCATTGTTGTTTATTTCGATATCTTTCAGACTTTCGAAAGAATGCAAAATATTGCAGGCTGAGCTTGCAGATATTCGGAGAGTGACCAATTGGCTGAGTTATTAAAGGTTTTACGATCGAGATAATATTATTTTTATTAATAAGGTTCCTAACAGGTATGTACATCATAACGAATCTTCTGCGATTATGCTGCACATCGTTGAATACGATGGTAGTGCATTCCAACATTGCGCTGGTTTAGGTGCAGGAACGTGGGACTAATCAAGAGTGGTGAACTTCAATGATGAATGCATTGATAGTCTGTGTGGTTTACCATTCTACGCCTGTAAGAAACATAAAGAAGACGAGCTCTATGTTATAGCGTTGTACATAAAGAATGATAATAATATGTGTCTGCTCATCAGGATGATTTGACTAAGAACGGTAGAGCCAAAACATTATTCCTACTCAAGATCTCAAAAACTCTTTTGAGAGTCGGTATCACAATTTTTGCATTGGTTGCCTAAATGAGGAGGATGATACGATTCCTTTTCATTTTTGCCAATGGCCTGCCCTCGGATATCAAAAATTGCGTTTCTTTGGCTGCAGCACATTGCAAACTCTGGCAGATATCTTTGATTTTATGGATGCATGATAGTCTACTCCATAGGCTCATCAAAGCTCCTCAAAGGACTCCTCAACTATATCTTCCACTTTGACTCCAGTTTTCAATCAACCATTAACTCTCTTATACATCTCTCTTCAAAGCACTTTAGTTTACATCTTCGCCTTTTTTCCCATTTTCTTCCTATTTACTCTCTTTTTGGGTAATACAAAGGGGACTTTCAGGATCCGAGTGAAATATATTTTGTACTTTAAAATTCGTGGTAACTTGATGAACTAACGTAGTTCGGTCTTAATTTGACTATTTCTCCAGCAGTTCCCTTATTATTTCCTGTACAAAAATGTGACTTGTTAAAAAATCTTAAATGACATTGTTGAATTGTAGGGAAAACTCAGGGCTTTGAACGATATATATAACTCGAAATGGATTAAGAAGTTGGCAGAGTTTTTTATGATTTCTGAAAATGACAAAATATACTTCTCTTAGAGCGAGTTAACACGCAGGATTAACACTTCCTGGAGAATATTTTCAAGTGTTTTTTATTTCCTTTTGACTTGGTTTGCTGAATTTTGTCCACAGAGAAGTTGGAAGATCTTCTTCCCCAACTTCTTTACTTTCGATTGAAATCCTTTCCACCATCGAAAAAACGTTGCTAATTAGCAACGCTTGATATTCATAGAGAAGTGAAGGACATGCTTCCCAAACTTCCACAAAGTCGTAGGACATTTAGCTGCATAAAAATCACTAACTAGGGACTTTAACGGCTGGACAAGCAGAGAGTGTTTAAAGGACTACCTCCTCCCACTTCTCTTCCTTTATTTTGAGACCTTTTCGCCATGGAAATACGGTTTTCAGGACGTTGTTGAATTAGTTGTAGTTGTGGGACTTTTAGCTGCTCAGGAATCCTAATTTTTGCATTCCCAGGGCTGGACATTCACAGAGAAATTGGAGGACCATCTCCCCTTAATATTCGTTATCTGATTGGAATCTTTTTTGTCAACGAAATACGATTTTTCAAGGAGTAAATAATTTTCATAAATAGAAAATGTCAGACAAGACCGTCATAGTAAAATGGATTTAATTTCGCCAGTTATTGAAAAAAAATAACTCACACAAATTTTCATGACGAAATTTTTCTTTAAATCTTGAAAAAATTTTAATACATTTAAATATGACTTCAACCCTCAATTCAAGGAATTTTCCAGGTTACGAAAATTGTGAAATTAAATGAGACACAGAAAATTTTGCGTAACGCGAAGTTTGAGTTCTCAAACATTCAATATTAAACTGTTCGAATGATGTGGATGTGGAAGTGGTGGTGAGGAGTGGTTGTTTCAAGAAAGAAAACATTAAAGAGCATTGAAAGTTGAAAGGATATAACTTAAAATATAGAGTCCTTCTTCAGCAACATGTACATACAAAATTTATTTGCTATGAAAAAGTTGTTACAAATAACGGTACATAAGGCGAAATTCGATAAAAGAAATGTATACAACAAATATGAGAACCACAACAACAAGAGTAACAGCCAACCATAATAAGGATGAGAGTTCTAGAAACCTCTCTGTAAGGACTAACAACCGAGAAATTGTTATTAACAAAAAAATTCCTTAAAAATATTCAAGATCTTAAACTAAAATTGTAACTCCAATTATGGGAGTGTTCGTCCTTACTAAAACAACAAAAACAAAACGAAAAAAAAACATTATTTTAGCCAAGTTAAAAAGTATGCAACAATATGATGCGATGAAAATGGTGGAAATATATGCGATTTAAAACAACAAAAACATCAAATACAAAGAGAAAAAAATAGAACAAAACATGCCTGATTTTAAAGCCACCGATGGATGCTGTGTGGGTGCTATTGATGCTGATTTTGGCCCAAAACACATACACACTTACCCACATACCCAATATACCCGAATATTAACGAAAATGTGAAGAAAAAAAAACGACTGTAGCAATACTCCAGTCTCCCCCCTCCAAAAAAAAAGGTGGGGTATACAAATTAAAATCTCACATACACACACACTCACCTAAATGAAAAGTATCCTTACACATAAACACACACCGACAAATACATGTAAACCCATATTCACCCCACAAACACATACTTAACCATACACACACAAGTGTCGAAAAGTGGAAGTTTTTTTTTTTAATTTTATTTTATATATTTTTTGTTGTTGTTACAAAACAACAAAGACATACAAATAAATAAAGAAGAAAAGTAAAAAAATAAAATAAAAACATAAATGAAATGAATGTGAAAAAATATGTGAGAAGAAGAAGAACAAAAAATAATAGATAGACAGAATGAGTGACTGTCGGAATGACTAGATGTCAAATGGACGAACGCATGGTTAGTTATTTAAAGTAGTTGCACTATGGAGCCAAAAAAAAAGCTAAGAATGATAAAATATTGATTTAAACAGTCTTTCTTTTTAATAAAAAAGTTTGTCCCAAATTTCTTTAATCAAAAATGAGTCCCAAAAAATTCCTGTCAAAAAATTCTTAATGAATTGTGGAAAATTGTATCTCAACAAAATTGTAAATAATTTGTTACAAATTATTATCTGTATATGAAAATATATAAAAATGTTCTTATATTTGTCCCAAAATATTTTATTGAAAATATTCGCAAAATGTTATCTATTACAAAATATTTGTGTTTAAATGTTTTTTCTGTATGGAAAATTTTGTCTCAAACTTATTATATGTTTAAAATGCAGGGCTTTTCATATAAACATAACTGTCCCAAAATACTTTCTAAATGAAAATATGTGTCTCAAAATAATTTGTATTTGTCCCAAACTTTACCAATTAAAAAACATGGTGTACGAAATGTTTGTCATAAATCTCTCATAAATGTTTTGTCATAAATCTCTTTCCTCAAAGAAAAAATTCTTCAAATTATCTTTATAATATTTGTCACAAATTGTTTATGATAAACTTGTGAAAAATGTTTTTCGAGGAAATAAATTTTTAATATTTTTTTATTTAAAATTACTTCTCTTTAAGTCCGTTTTGCAAATTTTCTTTCCAATAATTTTTGTCACAAAAATTTATCCTTTCAATAAACATGTCACAAAAATTTTACTTTTATATAAAATCTTTTTAAATCTTTTTCCTCAAGGAAAAAATTTTCCTAAATATTTTTATAAAATTTGTCACAATTTTTTTTCTTTAAAACAAATTTGTCACAAAATTTTTTCTTTAAAAAAATTTGTCACAAAATTTTTTCTCGAGGAAATAAATTCTAAATTTTTTTTTTATTTAAAATGGCTTCTCTTAAACCCCTTTTACCAATTTTCTTTACAATATTTTTGGTCACATTTTTTTCTCTTTTAAAATATTTATTTGAGACAAATTTTTTTCTCTTAAAAAAATTGACTTAACTATTTTATATATTATGAACATGGTTCTATATGAAAATCAAAATTTTTGGTTATAAAATGTTTTCATTCTAAAAAAATTGTCACAAAATGTTTTTCTCTATAAGAAATTGTCTCAAAAAAAAAAAAAAAATGTTTCATAATAAAAATAATTTTTTATCTATTATTTGTATATTTCTAAAACCCATTGTGCATTGACAACATAACACGTAGAGTTGGCTGCAGTATGAAGAGCAGGAAGAAGATGCAACATTTGAAACATAAGAAAAAAATAGAATCTGTTCAAGTGGGTGGTTTGGTTTAGTTGTATCAAGCAAAATTCAATTCAGATATTTTATGATTCTTAAGCTCCATAAAATACAAAACAACAACAAACGAAATTTTTTCTTCAATTTCATTTTCTTCTTCTCTTTTTGTACTTTTTTCATAAAATGCAAAAAACAAAATGCTGTTTGGAGGTTCTACTTTCTCCATAAAAACATGAAAAAAAGGAAAAATAAATTGTTGTAGTAAAGTATTAAAGTATGCAAGCACTTGTAAACATACACACACACACACATTCATACATATTTACATACATACTCACATACATATGCTTTTAAAAAATACATACGCATTCTTAAATAATGCACTCAAGTTAACACTCACACACACATTTAAAAACACATTCACGATACTAAAGTTTTTCAAAGAAGAACGATTTTTTTCACTTTTTATTTTCCTTCTTTTTTATATAAATTGTACTTTATTTTGGGATCCTATTTGCCTTTTGCTAAAATAGAAAAAAAGGGGAAAAATTGCATACACTTAGTATATACATATAAATATATATGTGTTTATATGTGTGTGTTGGCTTTCTATAGGCCATACACATACATATGTAAATGTACAGCTGCAGTTTTTTTTTTCGTTTTCTTTTAGTTTTTGTTTTTTTGTTTAAAATTTTTACAGAAAACTGCATCAAATTCACAATAATTCTATGAGAAAATGGTGGGCAGTAAAGTATGTATTCATATATTCACTTATATGTATATATATGTGTGTGTATGTGTGTAATAGTGTAAAAGATTTTCCATTTTATATGTTTGTATTTAGTAAATGTGTATGTGTTATTATTATTGTTGTTGTTGCTGATGCTACTGATGTATGATGTATTGTATGACTTGGATGGTGGTGAACTCAAACATAATGAAACTCAACAACATTTATATAATTTTACATATACATAGAAGCACAAACACACACACACATATACATACGTAAGCTCTCAGTTACAAATATAACTAACAGCATCTAAAAAAAGGCTTTCAACAGGATTCCCAGGGTAAAAGTGTTGCAAATATTTACGTGGGTGATCTTCAAAAATTTCATATGATTTTAAAATTGAAAATTTAATCCCAAAATTTAAAAACAAATGTCCCAATTTCTTATATTTAAATACGAAAATCCATTTTTTAGCAAAACTGTGTCCCCACTTTTCAAAATTGCTACAATTTTTTTATAAAAAAAAATATCTGAAAGAAATGTTGTATAAAAATATATATCAAATTAAATTTTGTCCCCAACGTATAGATTTTTTATAAATCGGAAATTTTTAATAAAAGTTTGTACCAAAGTTTTTATTAAAAAAATTTTTCCTCAAATTAATTTCTATCAAAGAAAAAGTGGGTCAACATTTTATTATAAAAAAAAGAAAATATTTATATACAAAATATGTCCCAAATTTTTTGTCCCAAACTGTGTCTTATATTTTTATATGAAAGATGTTTTAACATTTGTTTAAATTTAAGAACGTGTGTCTATTATTATTAATATAAAAAAAATTATTGAATTTAGTCTTAAAAAAATTTCTACCACACAATTTGTCCAAAATATTTTAAAAATTCAGAAATTATAGAAATTTTATTTTCTTATATGGAAAGGAATGTCCAAAATTTTTCGATAAGGAATAAGACACACAAAATTTCGACAATAACAATTTTAACAATTTGTCCCAATATTTTTTTCAAAACATTTTGGCAAAAAAAAAATAATAAAATTTAAATAGAAAATACTAGGAAATTTGACCCAAATTACAAAATATTTATAAAAAAATTGTCCCAACATTTTGTAACTAAAAGGAAATTGGCCCAAAGTTTATAAAAAAGAAATTTTCCACATAGAATTTCTATTAGTACAAAATTTATAATAATAGAGAAATCTGTCCCAATTAAAAAAAAATAAATTTAGTTAGTAATTTTATTACAGGAAAATTATTTTCCTTAAAAAATTGTTCGTCAATACATTTTTAAAAAATTATTTATAAGAAATTTATTCAAAAATTAAAAAAATAAATAATTTTATAAACAAAAATTTTCAATAAACAAAAAATTCGCCAAAATATATTGTTTCAAAGTGAAAAATGTCCTAAAGTGAAAATGTCACAATTTTTTTAAGGAAGAAATTTAAAACAACAAATTTGTCACAAAAATTCTATAAAAGAAAAGTTATCACAAATTAGCCAATAAAAGAAAATTAAATTGAATTGATTTTTTTAGAAAAAAAACTTGTCCCAAAAAATAATTTTCTGAGGCAAGAAAATTGTGTTTTCCTTTAACAAATTTTTCAGAAATATGTCCCAAAATTTTTTTTCAAAAATATTTTTTATAAAAAATTTATAAGAAAACTGTTACAGAAATTCTTCTGTAAAGAGAAATTTGTCTCAAAAAATTTTTCATATAAGAAAAACTTGTCAGAATATTTTGTATGCAAAGATAATATTTTCTCAGAAACTTTTCTATAAAAGAAAATTGCTTCAGAATATTTTCTTTGAAGAGAAAATTCTATAACATAAAATTGTCTTACAAAATATTTTATAAAGTAAAATTGATTCCGATAATTTTCTATTAAAAGTTTTCTATCAAAAGAAATTTTGTACCAAAAATTTCTGAATAAAGATTTTTTCTGCGAAAGACCTTTGTCACAAATTTCTTCATTAATAGAAACGTGCCTCAAATTTGTTCTTTAAGAAAGAAAAAATTGAATGAAATTCGTCAGAAATATTTTGGAAGAAATGTTCTATATAAAAATTGTCCCAATTTTTTTCTTAAAATTTTTTTTGTTTATTAAAATTATTTCTAAGAAAAAAGGACCGACAATTTCTTTGGGAAATAATTGTCCCAAAAATGGTTTCCCACAAACAATAATTATTTCGAAATTTCAGGTCTATTAAACGATAATCGCGCCTGTTGATATTCCAATGAGAGAACTGACAATAAATCGAACAATGAAAGGTTTTCACAGAGCAAATTCAATTAAAAAGGACTAAGCGGAGAAAATTTAGAATTCCCTGAGGCTAAAAAACCTTAAAGTCCATAAAGTAAATTGTAACTTTTCTCGGAAGGTGATGTCCATATGACCCCATTTATTCCCAACTTGAAAAAAAGCGTTTAATTAATATAAATTTAAATGTATTAAGATCTAAACAAATTGCCAAGTTTTTGAAACAAATATCGCTCGCCTAATTCCTTCTAACCCCCTTGAAATCCAGTAAACAATCTGCTTTAACCTTTCTTAACATGCCACGACCTTTAGACGTACAGCAAAAGGAACGGAAACTAGTTTATGGCCAAAATAAGAATTTACAGGATTCTCAACTTTTGTGGCAGCAACAATAACGAATGAATGTGGCGAATAAAAGGAAACGACTAACACGAATATAGTGATATTGTGGTGGTGGATGACAACTTTAACGACAAAAAGACATATTTAAAATGGAAAGAATGTGGAAAAACAACGAAAATGAAAATAAATATTTCGCTATAAATTAAATTAAAATTATAAAAAGGAAAACAAAGGATTTCGCAAACACCCAGCAACAAGAGTAAACTATGAAACTAATTTTAGGATTCCCTCCTCCTCCTCCCACCTCTCAAATATTTAACCAGTTAGGCAAAGCTTTAAACTCACCACATTTTCTCTGCAGTAGTCATGGAACGATTTGTACTAAAAAGGAGTTGAACAAAATTATTCATATAAATATTTTCATATTCACGAATGCGAATTCTAACACACACACTAACACACACAAAGAGAGAGACCAAGAAACACATATAGAATCTGTTATGTCTATAACAACAACAATAATAATAACAAGAACGACTAGAAAATGTGAAACCAATTAAACCACGAAATATATACGATTATGAAATAACTAAATATGAATATAAATGGAATATAGAATGACGATAACTGAGTAATGAATAGAATTCACTAAATATGTATGGAAATAAAAGAGAAATGATATACAAATCAAGAGGATGGAGATGAGTTTGAGAATTTTAGGTGAATTAGGCTCATTTACAGCAGGGATGGATAATGGAAAAATTCTCTTAAACTATAAGGACAAGGTTTATTTATTAAAAATTTAATTCAGATTTAAAGTCTTTAATTAGTTTTCTACGAAAATTTCCGTTTTCCATACCTGTTAGCCTGGTTATGTTCACATATGATATATCTCTTGAATAATCAAATAACACAAGGATTTTGTAACAAAACAGAGAAAATTTCCCTAAAACAACTTTAATTCAAAAAGGAGAATAATTGAAATTCACTCCGTTTTGAAACTAAAACGTTAAAAACGCAGTACAGTGATTACAAACCGTTCTTTTTTGGAAAAAAATCTATAACCTCTGAACCATTAAAGAAATCTTTATGAAATTTCATACATTTATAGCTGAAATATTTTGGAGTTGATTTAGAGTAGTACAGCTCCCTATTTGGTCGAACAAATCGGTTCTGCTCGCCCGATTTGTTTATACAGAAAGAAGTCATATCTAAATTATGTCAATTTTGACTAGAAGAAGCCTAATTCGGGTTGGACTTTTAGCCAAGTTATAAACTTCCAACACAAGTATTTGATACTCCTGAAATAAATACTTTAAAAAATTAAAATAAATGGGAACCTTTAGGTCAAGGAATGAAAGGAATTCCCAAACTACCACGAGGAAATACCTAAACCTTCAATCGGTATAAAACATATATCGCTGTCATCAGAAGCGATCTCCTTCAGGAAGAACTTCTTGGTTGTTGACCTTACAAATGTACTTATATATTAAGGATATTTTAAAGAGGATACCAGTTCCAAGATTTGAATAATTTGAAAAAATATATCCTTCAGTACTTTTTAGAATGACCAACTTTGGATAGGGCTTGTGAGCAGGTCTTTAATCCAAGCTCATCCGGATTTAGTTTACACTCATTCCCTTCGAGATTTCTTTGGAAAACAATAAAGAAATTATAATTCCAGAACAAAACAACTGGTCTTATTCAGCGATTTGCCACGATTTTGGAAAAAATTCCAAAAAATCGGTCGGATTCACTGAGCAAAATGCGATAAAAAATTAATTAGACTTGAATATCTCTAAAACTATCAAAGGTAATCTTCCGGATGACACCATATTTTAATTGAGATTTTAATGGACAAATGAATTTTTTGAAAAATCTCCACAGCTTAGAAGTGCCACCGACTACACCCTAATCTATATGATCAGGGAATTAAAAATCATTTTGGAAACACTGTTCTCTATTCTAGCAGGTGCTACAAAACCACGAAAATAATCGTAAGTGAATAGGAATAAAAATTCTTGAAAAAAAGGGAGTAAATATAAAAACAGCAGGTGAAAACCTCAAATAATTAATTGCAATAGTTTCGTGTTTAACAACAACAACAACAAAAAACAACCTGCTTTCCAAATCCAACAACAGAGAAAAAACAACTAAAAACGACTAAAACAACGAACTTTGCCAAAATGACAAACAGCGAACGCATTCAAGCTGGCCATCAGACACTCGGCCAAAGTTGAAATGTTGTTGCACACAAACTCTCTGCTGCATTTATTTCTGCGGCTCCGCTATATGTTTACCAGGTTCCATTAATAGTTTTGTTGTTGTTGTTTCGGTTCTTCTTTGTATTGTAACGAATACATAGAAATTCAAATATTTTTCAAAATATAACAGAAACAAGGATTTTCTATATAAAAACAGTTATACATAACTATTTGGAATAACATTTTACTATAACGTGGTGGCATTGAGAAGTAACCTTAAACTATTTATTTGTATTGTCGACAGTTATGGGAGAATTAAAGAAAATCGATCTGAAAAAATTATTTGCTTTACTTAAACTGGAAAGTGAGTCCAAAGGTACTGCAATAGCCCTTTTGGAATTGAAAGAATCTTTTCATCCATTCGAATATCATCCAATTGAATGTTATTTCAAAAATTATATGGCTTTAACTTTGGTCGAATTTTTTACAAAGGAATTCAGAATAAATCTAAAACTTTCTGAGAAAATAAGTATTCCGGAGTCAGTCCAATCCTCTCCTCAGTTTAAAGCGGTAAATAGGAGATTAAGTCTCTCAAGTTTTCGGTTGGATTACTTTAAATGAACCCCTATTCGAAACTGATTTTGTTGTCCTTCCATTACAACAGATTTATTAATTTATCGGACCATTTGACAAAGTCATTATACAGAACTTTTTCAGAACCGTAATTGATTGAAAACATTATTTCCGGAGCGATTTATATGAAACGAAATTAGTTATATTTTCCGAATGCTTACAAAGTATTTTAGTATCCTTTTCGAAGACCACATTTCATTGGTCTGTTCTATTAATTTTCACTTTCTTCCAACTGACTACTTCGACCACTCTGTTTCTTCTGTGCATGGACTTTTGAATTGAAAATAAAACTTAATGTGAACATTTTAACCTGATGGAATACATATAACTATTATTGACCTTCTAACTCTAAAGGGATTTTCAAATTGATAGAGTCTTACTTAATTCTTGATCTTTTAATAGCAAAGTCCAACATCGAACATAATTTCTTGGACACTGCATTGAAGGGAGATTAAGTTCTTGGATAACTTACGAGTTGCATGTTTTCCAAAGCTCCCACTATCGCATTGAAAATCCAGGAATACACGGGTTTTATCTCTAGTTCTAGAAATGATCCTTTGCGGAGATTAAAGTTTTCATTTTAGATATTCTGCGGATCTTCGAGGTTTCAATTGTGGTGTTTGATCCTTACAAAGAAAAAATATTGACCAACAACAAATCATTTCCGAACATCCAAGTTTTCATTTTCGAGATCTATTTTTTAAGAGCAATCGAATTGTTGGAAAGTGCATTTTTCGCATATCTTATAGTCCAAAAATTTCCATCCGGATAATAGATTTCTCCACCAGGCTAAACATTTTTGGAGATAAACCCTCTATGGACAGAAGATCGACGTGAAAGAATAAGAAGTTTCAAATGGGAGGTTTAAGTTCTCTTCCATTGAAGCAGGAAGAGGCAGATAGTTTGAGTCTATGTCTGGACAATCGGGTGATAAAATTGGAAGATTTCAAAGTTTCTTGAGAGACGATACCACGGAAGCCAAGAACCTATGATATGGCAAAATCTATTCGACTTTTGTCGTATTGGTCTGATTATGCGTTTGTATCTTTCAGGGAGTTACGTGTTAGCTGTGGTTCAAAACAAAAGTTATGCGAGTGAGTTAACCAATGCTATTGCATTGCTACCGAAATCTCCAAAAGTGTAACAGGGGATTGGAAATATTAGTCTCTAAGCAAGAGCGGATATATCTCGATAGTTTAGAGTCTAATTGCATATACAACATATGTAGGCAACGGTCATTGTGCTCAAATAGTGTTAAGATCATCTTTGGGGTCTGAACAAAAGTTTTAGCTACTATCTGAGTCTTGAGTTTCATCTCCTCTAAGAATATGATCCAGGTTAATCATTTTAGTACTTCCCCACTCAATCTGCATATTTGAAAGAATATACAAAGTAGAATAGATTTTAAGATCGGGAATCGGGATCGGGTTTTAGGCTACAGATCAAATTTAGTAGAGTGTTCACCTTATCCCACTTGAAAGGTTAAGGTTATAGATTGCAATACCGAGAACCATCATACCTTATTAATGGATAAAGCGATTATTAGTCGCTTCCTTTTGGTGCTGATGATAAGGACTGTGTTGTGATAAGGACTATGTGCGTCGTTCATTCCCTTATATGTCCAATTATGGATACCACTTTAGAAAGAGTATGCCTCTTATCCGAGGACTACTTTTTTCACCTCTAGTCAAGAGGCGCTGATTGCCTTAAAAGGCGTTGCAGGGTAAAGTGAAAAGTATTTTGCATGATTAAAACAATTCTTAAAAAGGACATCAAAAGAATGAAAATTGAGGAGGTCTAGATATGCGAACACTAAATTTATTGTGGCCGTGGTTGCTTAAACTGCATCCAATAGCGCCCCGCATGTTTAACAGCGTTGAAGCGGTTTTCAAGAATCAAGCGGTGGTAGATAAAGTCAATTTAGACTTCGGTACTAAATAAAATTTTAAATTACTTTTCATTTACTCACATACGAGAGCAAGAGAGAGAGAGATAGAGAGTGGGGGAGTGGAAGAAAGAATATTTAATAAAATTTTCCTTCGAGCTCATTTTCAATTTCTTGTTAAAGGAACACAAGTTTTATGCATTTTCGTAAGAGGCCACAACAACAAAATCAAGTTAATCATTAAAATTGCAACAACAATCTAAAATCTAAGAAGCAGCAGCAGTAAGAGAAGAAGAAGAAACAGGATTACAATTGTTTGCTTATTATGTAGTGGTTGGATGGACAGACGGACGGATGGACGGACGTAAACTGAAAACTATATAAATAACTAAATTCATGTGAAAATGCGTGTGTATTTGTGATTTGTTTATTTTATACATAATTATAATTTCAATAATAATGAAAACTAATATTATAATGAATCCCTTTAGCAAAAAACCTAAAACACATTCACATTCACATTCACCATCATCATTAGCAGCAGCATCACCATCACAATCACAATCACCATCATTATTATATATGAAACGCCATTGCGGCCAAAAATGAACTAAAGACGTTTAAGAGAGTGACAGGAGAGGAGGAGATGGAGGGGGTTGTAAAGAAAATAATTCTAGATGGAGAAGAGATGTAGAGTCATTTTGAAAGACGTCAGCATTTTAACTCCAAAGTAGCATTAAATTATCTATATAATAATATTTATTCTATTTACTATAAAATATATTTTTCATACTGTTGTTGTTGTTGTTGTTGCTGTTGGTATTTGTTATATAGAGAAAAGATAGTTGTTGTTATTGTTGTTATTGTTGTTGTGGTACATCATGTTCATCAGAGTATTATTAAATTCTAATACTTGAAATTTTGTTGAAAATGTTAAACAAATAAATAGATGAAGATAATGAAGAAGAAGTATAAGACGATGAAGGAGTCTAGAAAAGGATGTTTTAATATTTCAAATGGTTTAGTTGGGTCTGTTTGGTTTAAAGGTTGGTTGGTTGGTTGTTTGATGGCGTTAGGACGAAGACAAAAGTGGTATTTTCTCCCCAGATAATATTTAGTTTATATTTGGTTACAAACTTATTTTATATTAATATTTTGCTTTGTATTTGTGCGTTTGTGTTAGTGTGTGTGTGTGTGTGTAGAAGTAAAATGGAATGAATATTTTGCATTATATATTAGTTGTATAATGTAAATAATAAATACACACACAAACATATACATATTTACATACATAGAAATGTACTTTAAATGCGTATTTGCTTAAGTATAAACATACAAATATGTATGTGTGTTACGAAGCACAATGGGGGAAAAAATGTTAATAATTTATCAACGATTTTCTTCAAAAGAAAAATGTAGCAAAACAATTTTTTTCCACAAAATTTTTCTATAAATTTTCTATAAAAGAAAAATTTAACAAAATATTTCTATAAAAGAAAAATTTTTCTATAAATTTTTCTATAAAAGAAAAATTTAACAAAATTTTTCTATAAAAGAAAAATTTAATAAAATTTTTTCTATAAAAGAAAAAATTAACAAAATTTTTTATAAAAGAAAAATTTAACAAAATTTTTCTATAAAAGAAAAATTTAACAAAATTTTTCTATAAAAGAAAAATTTAATAAAATTTTTCTATAAAAGAAAAATTTAACAAAATTTTTCTATAAAAGAAAAATTTAACAAAATTTTTCTATAAAAGAAAAGTTTAACAAAATTTTTCTATAAAAGAAAAATTTAACAAAATTTTTCTATAAAATAAAATTTAACAAAATTTTTCTATAAAAGAAAAATTTAACAAAATTTTCTATAAAAGAAAAATTTAACAAAATTTTTCTATAAAAGAAAAATTTAACAAAATTTTTCTATAAAAGAAAAATCTAACAAATTTTTTCTATAAAAGAAAAATCTAAAAAAAATTTCTATAAAAGAAAAATCTAACAAATTTTTTCTATAAAAGAAAAATCTAACAAAATTTTTCTATAAAAGAAAAATCTAACAAAATTTTTCTATAAAAGAAAAATCTAAAAAAGATTTTCTATAAAAGAAAAATCTAACAAAATTTTTATAAAAGAAAAATCTAACAAAATTTTTCTATAAAAGAAAAATTTAACAAAATTTGCACACAAATTTTCTATTAAAGAAGAATTTGCACACAAATTTTCTATTAAAGAAGAATTTGCACACAAATTTTCTATTAAAGAAGAATTTGCACACAAATTTTCTATTAAAAAAAATTAATTTTAGTTTTTCCTTAAAAAGGAAATTTGTTACAAATTTTCTTTTTAAGGAAAAATTTGTCACAAAATTTTTTTCACAATTAAAAATATTGAAGAAAAAATTTTCATAAACTTTCTACTGAAGAAAATTTAGGCACGAATTTATAACAGAAAAATTTGTCACAAACTCTCTATTAAACAAAAATTGTTCTAAATATTTTGTCACAAATTTTTTATTAAATAAAAATTTTAATAAAAAAATTTTTAATAAAAGATAAAAAGTATTGAAACTAAAAAAAAATGTCGAATCCTGTCCCATTGTGCAACTTACTTTAAACATGTGTATGTATAACATTTTATTAAAAAATATCTAAATTTAACATTTGTTGTTTGTAGGTGTTTCACGTTTTTCTTTTTCTGTACGAATAAGGAAGAAGCTGCTGCTTAAATTTAGTCCTTTAAAGGACTTAAATTTCATCTACAAAAATGAATTACAAGAACAAGGAAACAAAACGCTAAGAAAGTACAACACATGGACCATCTAAAGGACGGACAGACTTATAATTTAACGGAAGGAAGGGGTTTGTTGTTGTTGGAATATGATGCTTATTTAACACTCGTGAAAGATGAGGTTCGTGAGATTTGTCAATATGCGAGAGTAAAAATGTATTTGTGGGCATACAAATGTATAAAAAATGTTCATATGTAATGTTGTTGTACATGGATGAAAATATATATCCACTAGATTCTTTCTAACAGTGTAATGCCACCATCATGAATTTCTATTTAAGAATTCGTTTACATTTTTCTCATTCTGTTTTACGATTTTTCTTTTGTTTTCTACTTTTTTCCAGTTACATTATTGTAGTTATCGATTTTTTGCAGGAAATACTTTTTTGTTTAACTGAAAAAATTTATTTTCATGTTTATTTCGAGAACAAAGTGAAACCCAAATGGATAATTATCTCTATGACACATCCTTTGTACTTAAAAGTTCAAAAATTTTCCATTAAAGAATAATATCGACATTTTTGCAGAAACGGAATAATTATCGATTATTTTTCTATACAGACATTTTTTATCGAAATTTTTCACATTAAAATAAACTGTCGAAAATTTAATCAGTTAAAAGAAATTTTCAAAAGTTTTCTTAATAAAAAATGTAATCGAAATTATTCTCAATAAGAAAATTTATCGATTTTTTTTAAGAAATATTAATCGAAATTTTAATCAATAAGAAGAATCCATCGACTTTTTTTCCAATATGAAAATTTTCTCGAAATTTTTCTTAATAAAAACTGTAATCGAAAAAATCGATAACGTTTACTAAATACTTTATCGATTTTTTTAATTAAGATATGTTTATTAAATTTATCGTCAACAAGAAAAATATATCGATATATTTGTTATTTATCGACATTTTTCTAAATAAGAAAAATCTATTGACAATTCTCCCAATATGAATATGATTTATCGAAATTTTTCTCAAATAGAAAAATTTATCGAATTTTATCTTCGTTTTTCTATAAGCAAGAATTATCAAAAATTTGTATATTTAGGAAAATTTATCGAAATTCGTCTATACAAGAAAAGTTTTATCAAGGAAAAATTTAAATAAATTTCTCTATACAAAAAAAATGTATCAAGAAAAAAATTGTCGAAATTTTTCTATAAAAAATTATCGAAATTTTTCTATAAAAAATTATCGAAATTTTTCTATAAAAAATTATCGAAATTTTTCTATAAAAAATTATCGAAATTTTTCTATAAAAAATTATCGAAATTTTTCTATAAAAAATTATCGAATTTTTTTTTTTAAATTTATCGAAATTTTTCTATAAAAAATTATCGAAATTTTTCTATAAAAAATTATCGAAATTTTTCTATAAAAAATTATCGAAATTTTTCTATAAAAAATTATCGAAATTTTTCTATAAAAAATTATCGAAATTTTTCTATAAAAAATTATCGAAATTTTTCTATAAAAAATTATCGAAATTTTTCTATAAAAAATTATCGAAATTTTTCTATAAAAAATTATCGAAATTTTTCTATAAAAAATTATCGAAATTTTTCTATAAAAAATTATCGAAATTTTTCTATAAAAAATTATCGAAATTTTTCTATAAAAAATTATCGAAATTTTTCTATAAAAAATTATCGAAATTTTTCTATAAAAAATTATCGAAATTTTTCTATAAAAATTATCGAAATTTTTCTATAAAAAATTATCGAAATTTTTCTATAAAAAAATTATCGAAATTTTTCTATAAAAAATTATCGAAATTTTTCTATAAAAAAATTATCGAAATTTTTCTATAAAAATTATCGAATTTCTATATAAATTAAGTTTATCGAAATTTTTCTATTGAAACTAAAATCGATAAAAATAGTATCGATTATTTTCTATATAAGAAAATTTATCGATAATTTTCTGTATGAGAAAAGTTTATCAAAAATTAATCTATATAAGTAGAAATCAATGAAAATTATTTTATAAAAGTAAAATCGATGGAAAGTTTTTTATATAAAAATTGATCGAAATTTTTTATTGCTTAGAATATTTAACGAAATTTTTCCATATAAGAAAAATTTATAGACATATTTCGATAATGTTTATAATTATTCTATACAAGATAAACTTGTTTAAAATTTCAAAGAAACATTTTTCAAATTTTTTCTATATAAATTTTTTTAAATTTTTCTATATAAAATTTTTTTAAATTTTTTCTATATAAGAATTTTTTGAAAATTTGTCTGTAAAGAAAACATCTAATGACATTTTTCTATATAAAAGTATTTATCGAAATTTTTATTTAAATATGTAATAAACAATTTATCAAAATATATTATATGGAAATTATTTATTTTGTGATCACTGTGTCACTGTCTTATGGGTTAAACATATCAGTAATTTTTGCATGAGCTGGTTGAATTTTTGTTTGCCTTCGGACCTTAATTAGAATTAACAATCCAGAACTGGAATGGTTTTGTTGAGTGATTATTTCAAGTTTCAATATAAGATTCTAAATATTATTCGCTTAAAAGTGTTTGGGAAGATACCACAATTTTTGCAAATTTTTAAATTACAATTTTAATGGACTTAAGTCGAAACAGTTTAAGGAATTTTGTGCAATTTTTCATATATAAAATCGGCGGAAAATTAATTCACACTAATTAAGTCACACTAATTTATAAACAAGTTTATATATGTTTTAATTGAAAAATATTTGCTTGAACTTAAATAATGCCTCAGATATCGGTCTATTTCTTTTAATATACAGTACCGATTTTACTGATTTTAAATAGGAAACTTCTCAGAACTATTGAAAATACTCACGCATATTTCCTTGAGCTCTGTTATTTATGGTGGATGTGAGAGTGGCAACAACAGACAGACGGACATAGCTAAATCCACTCGGATTTTTATTCAATTTTTATTTCTTTTTGGTCTTAGATGATTCCTTCTTAACGTTACGTACGGAATAAGAAAGATAATATACCCTCTTCACCACTTGTGGTGGCGGTGGAGGGTATAAAAAGTTGAGAGAAAGATTTTGTTGAATCAGAATAGAAAATTTAAATATTTTAATTAGAAAATTTTAAATTCTAATTGTGAATAAGTTGTTGTTCTTTTTTATGGATGCAGGTAACTAACAAAGTTTTCAGAGAAATTGTTATTATAATTATAATAATATATGTAGTTGTTCTTATTGTTGATATTACATTATTAACTAATACATATATAACATATGTTATATTATAATTATGTATATGAGAGGATAAGTATATATTTGTGTGTACATATGCATGTGTGTGAAGTAAATACTTTACTTTGTTTTGTTGCTAAAAGGAAATTTGTTAATAAGTTTATATAATTATTATTCTTATTTACTCATTTTTAGTAACTTATGTATTACAAATATATACATATATTTATATACATATACATTTAATTTGTATATAATTATATTATATAAAATATTATAAATACATTTTATATAATACCCACACAAACACACTCTCATGTAGATGCTTTAAAAAAGGGAAATTGAAGGCGGAAAGAGTTAATGTAAAATGCCACGTAAACACTTCTTTTCAGAGATCAGAAGAATGACTTTAGCATATTAATTTTATATATATTTATTGTCATGGATCGTAAAAACTTATTTTCTTTATTCTAAAATAATCGAGAAAGTAATGTCTTGGACCTTAACCACTACCACAAGTGGTGAAACCCACACTTACATTTACTTTGCTATTCCGTGGGTAACACTAAGAAGTTAATCATCTCAGACCCTATAACGTATATATACATTCTTACAATAAATCAAAATCTGAGTCGATTTAGATATATACGTCTTTCTGTCTGTCTGCTGTTGGCATCTCACATCCACAATAATTTACAGAGCTCAATTAAATTTGGCTTGAGTATTTTCAATAGTTCTGAGAAGTTTCCTATTTAAAATCAGTAAAATTGGTTCAGTATATTAAAAGATATAGACCGATATCTGAGGCATTATTTAAGTTCAAGCAAACATTTTTAAATTGTCAATTATAAATCTACAAATTAGAAAAAATTTTATGCACTTTATTATCATTCCAAAATCTATCAAAATCGGTTCAGTAAAAAACAAGTTATTGACAAAAATATAGCTAATTTGATGACTCATTAGGTTTCCCTGTGTTTTACTCATTAGGTTTTCCTGCGTTTTACAGGATATATTGCATTTGTGAGTGTGTATGTACGAAATATAACGTATTTACTTTACACGCATTTGTGGTGAAGGGTATTGAATTTTCGTCATAGCCGAATACAGCATTCTTACATGAAATGATTCTTTTAAGCAGAAGAAGTAAGTAATTAAGGCAACACCTTCCACTTAGGCTTCTAAAGGAATTGAAAAGAGGATGCGTAAAATTATTAAATAATTTGAACCATCTCCGGCAGAAGTTTGCATCTATTTCAAAAAAGGCCCCAATATTTTAATCATTTCCATAATTTCCCTTTCGACTGTAAACACACCTACAAACATTTTTAGCTGCTGCCACTGCTGCTAATGAGACGATTTTCTATATAATTTTATTGTTAAGTATTTTGCAGGTTTATTAAATAAAATATATATAGAGAGAGAGAGAATTGGCGCGGCAGGAATATGAAAAAGTAGAAATTTGTAGATTTTATTTTCACACACATACACACGCACATACTCTTCCACATATAAACATTCACATATACATATTACCAGCCTCATTTAAATTGACTAAAGTTGAAATTTAATTTAATGAATGACATTTAAAATGAGAGTGAATGAGATGAATGGACTGAATTTTGAATGCAGCAAATAAGAAAACAGTGTGAAATAGTTGCAAATAATTACGTTAATATGCATGTTAGTGTGTGTGTGTGTCTTTATGTGTGTTTGTATATAATTATAATGAAATAAATTACAATTAAATAAAATAAAAAAATTGTAATAAAATTATTTTATAATGAAGTCATTTTAATGGAAATATTTTGGAAAATGTTTCATTCTGTTTTGTCTGATTGAGAAATCCAATTACAGTGAATGATGAAAGTGTACCAAATATTACATTAAAATTTTGCCATCGTTTTCAACATCGTTAAATTTTCCTTTTCCAGAAAAAGGTTCATTAAATTTTTCTTTAATAAAAAAATTTCATCCAATTTTATTTTCATACAAAATTTTTCATCAAATTTTGTGAAAATATTAAATTTGAATTTTATGATAATTTTTCTTTTATAGAAAAATTTTACGAAAAATTTTCTTTAATAGAACAATTTTATGAGAATTTTTCTTTCATAGAAAAATTTTATGAAAATCTTCTATAGCGAAATTTTTGGATTTATTTGTTTTAATAAATATTTTCTATACAAGAAAATTTTCTTAAATTTTTTCTATACAAGAAAATTTTCTTAAATTTTTTCTATACAAGAAAATTTTCTTAAATTCTTTCTACAGAAGAACAATTTCTTAATTTTTTTTCTAAAGAAGAACAATTTCTTTAAATTTTCTATAGAAAAATTTTAAGAAATTTTTCTTCTATAGAAAAATTTTAAGAAATTTTTCTTCTATAGAAAAATTTTAAGAAATTTTTCTTCTATAGAAAAATTTTAAGAAATCTTTCTTCTATAGAAAAATTTTAAGAAATCTTTCTTCTATAGAAAAATTTTAAGAAATCTTTCTTCTATAGAAAAAAATTTCCTCTATAGAAAAATTTTAAGAAATTTTTCTTCTATAGAAAAATTTTAGGAAATTTTTCTTCTAGAGAAAAATTTTAAGAAATTTTTCTTCTAGAGAAAAATTTTGAGAAATTTTTCTTTTATAGAAAAATTTTGAGAAATTTTTCTTTTATAGAAAAATTTGGAGAAATCTCTTTCTATAGAAAACATTTAAGAAAATTTTCTTCTATAGAAAAATTTTAAAAAATTTTTCTTCTATAGAAAAATTTTAAGAAATTTTTCTTCTATAGAAAAATTTTAAGAAATTTTTCTTCTATAGAAAAATTTTAAGAAATTTTTCTTCTATAGAAAAATTTTAGAAAATTTTTCTTCTATAGAAAAATTTTAGGAAATTTTTCTTCTATAGAAAAATTTTAGGAAATTTTTCTTCTATAGAAAAATTTTAAGAAATTTTCTTTTATAGAAAAATTTTAAGAAATTTTTTATTCTATAGAAAAATTTTAAGAAATTTTTTATCCTACAGAAAAATTTAAAGAACTTTTTTATCCTACAGAAAAATTTAAAGAACTTTTTCTTCTACTGAAAAATTTTAAGAATTTTTTCTTCTATTGAAAAATTTTTAAAAAATTTTTCTTCTATTAAAAAATTTTAAGAAATTTTTCTTCTATTGAAAAATTTTGAGAAATTTTTCTTTTATAGAAAAATTTGAGAAATTTTTCTTCTATAGAAAAATTTTAAAAAATTTTTCTTCTATAGAAAAATTTTAAGAAATTTTTCTTCTATAGAAAAATTTTTCCTCTATAGAAAAATTTTAAGAAATTTTTCTTCTATACAAAAATTTTAAGAAATTTTTCTTCTGAAGAAAAATTTTAAGAATTTTTTCTTCTATTGAAAAATTTTTAAAAAATTTTTCTTCTATTAAAAAATTTTAAGAAATTTTTCTTCTATTGAAAAATTTGAGAAATTTTTCTTTTATAGAAAAATTTTGAGAAATTTTTCTTCTATAGAAAAATTTTAAAAAATTTTTCTTCTATAGAAAAATTTTAAGAAATTTTCTTCTATAGAAAAATTTTTCCTCTATAGAAAAATTTTAAGAAATTTTTCTTCTATACAAAAATTTTAAGAAATTTTTCTTCTGAAGAAAAATTTTAAGAAATTTTTCTTCTATAGAAAAATTTTAAGAAATTTTTCTTCTATAGAAAAATTTTAAGAAATTTTTCTTCTATAGAAAAATTTTAAGAAATTTTTCTTCTATAGAAAAATTTTAAGAAATTTTTCTTCTATAGAAAAATTTTAAAAAATTTTTCTTCTATAGAAAAATTTTAAGAAATTTTTCTTCTATAGAAAAATTTTAAGAAATTTTTCTTCTATAGAAAAATTTTAGGAAATTTTTCTTCTATAGAAAAATTTTAAGAAATTTTTCTTTTATAGAAAAATTTTAAGAAATTTTTTATTCTATAGAAAAATTTTAAGAAATTTTGCTTCTATAGAAAAATTTTAAGAAATTTTTCTTCTATTGAAAAATTTTAAGAAATTTTTCTTCTATTGAAAAAATTTAAGAAATTTTTCTTCTATAGAAAAATTTAAAAAAAAATCTTCTATAGAAAAATTAAAAATAAAATATTTGTTTTCTAAAAAAATTTTCATTAAAATTTTTATTTTCTAGAAAAATTTTTTGGTGAATTTTTTTTTCGAGAAAATTTCGTTAAATATTTAAAATAATAATTTTAATTAAAGTTAATTAAAGCCTTTTGTGCATTAAATCTTAAACTTCATGTCGAAAACTCCTCAGGATTTTTTTTAAATCTTTTACACTCTTTCCAGATGATTTATTGTTAAATGTTACTTTAACTTTTTTGCTTCATTTTCTTCCTCCTCTTCCAACTCTCTTTCTTTTTGCATTTTTCTCGAAATTTCTATTACGAAGGAAGAACAACAATAAAAACCATAAAATAGTTCCTTTTTTACGAATTTTAAATAAAAATTAGTATTTTTGTTAGTTCTTCTTTACCATCATCATTCCCTCTACTTCTTCTAAGTAAGTAAATCGTTAATATGTGTTGTTGTGTTGTTGTTTTTGTAGTTTATTTCTTAACTTTACCTTTTATATTTTTTGTATCTTTCTTTTATATTATTTATCTTTCTATTGGTGTCATCCTTTACTTAATACTTTAATAACAACAACAAGAGCAAAACAAAATTTTGTTGCAATTTGATGTGTTGTTTTTGTTTCTCTTTTAACATTTTCCCATCCTTTTTGAATATGTTTTCCTTTTTTCTTGTATTTTTTTATTTTATGTCTTTTTTGCTTCTTAAAGTCTGAATAAAAGTTAAATAATTAATTTATTATAAAATTCTTCCTTTTTCTTGTTAAACTCTCCACCTTCACAAATGGTGAAAAGAAGGTATATTAACTTTGTCATTCCATGTGTAACGTTAAGAAGGAATCATATCAGATCACATAATGTGTACATATTCTTGCAGCAAATTAAAATCTTTATCGATTTAGCTATGTCCATCTGTCCGTCTTTCTACATGTCGTTAGCACATTCATATCCACAATAATTGAGTGAACTAAATGAAATTTGGCCTAATTATTTGAGAAGTTATTAAAAATTATAGACCAATATCGGAGGCAACCTCCAAATTCCATTCATAAAATTGTCAACTGTAAATCGACAAATAAGAATGACATAATATGAATCGGTTCAGAAGAAACAAAGTTATAGCAAAACATATAACAATTTGATGATTTATTCAGTACGAAACATAACGTATTTACTTCACACACATTTGGGGTGAAGGGTACTGAAAATTCGACATCGCCGAATATATTATTCTTACTTGTTTTTTTATTTAAAATCTCCTTAAACGATGACAATCATATACACATACATAAATACAAGTAATATAACCTAACAAAAGTAGCAACAACAACAACAACAACAACAACAATAATAACAACAAGATGTAAAGTAAAAAAATCTTTAAGATAAATAAGTAGAAACTGTCACTTCCTTAATATTCTGTTTACCACCACTTAACCAGACTAAACAGTGGCAAAGTATTTGGGATATACAACACACACACAAACAAACAACACTCATACATACACACTTATATTTTTAATAATATAAAAACACACAAATCTCATCAGCCATTCAAACTTTTATCCAACGAATTTTGGTTCTTGTTTTCTGCTCCCACAAAAGAAAAGTTTATGTCGAAATGAAGAAACAAAAAGACAAAAAAAAAAAAACAAGAAAAATAAAATTAACGAAATAAACGAGATAAATATAAGAAAACAACAACGACCAAATAAACCAATTTAACCTTTATAAATTTTATATCACATACACACACTAACACATAACCTTATTAAATAAAATCCTTCATTCCTAAAACCTCTTAAGCAGACAATGAACAGAATTAAATCATTTATTAAAAACGAGTCTATTTAAAATAGACCGATCGAGCATTGTCATGGTGAATTTGCCAAGGTCCCCTATGATCGGCTGATCCAATTTCAATAGCTCATAATATAAAGCATCCTTCTCATCCTAATCCATCCTATCAAATTTAAAACATAACCTTAACGTCATGAACATTTAGTTTCGCTGTTAATAAGATTAATTCACCGAACTTTAGATGTAATAAGTGACAACGTTCAAATATCATTTTCGGTGAAAGACTCGTAAATATACAAAATTTAAGGTTCCAAAATAAACTCAATTAAGAAGGATAAAAGGACTCATTCAAACCATTAACAATGAAAAGGTTAAGATGAACTGAGCAGGCTTCCGGACAAACATGATCCAAGAAAGACATACTCCTCAATACTAACCGTTCAAAGATGTCAAGAAAGCTTGATGAAAGAAAGCAGTTCTTCTCCAAAGAAATATTGCTCGATCATGTGTCTCTCCACCGTTTGCGGATGGACATACGGTCAATGACAATTTTTGCTGTTCGATCTTAAGATCCACTACGCAGAACCCATTTGCTGGTGCTAACCTGTCGTTGTTCCTTTACTGTGCATCATTGCCTTCGTCATCGCCACCTACCTTGCTACGTTATAGTGTATACCCTTCGTTACGTTCGTTTTGTCCGTTTCTGGTGTCACACCTTGTGGCCAAAGACTCGCCCCGTGGGTACGCAGTTCCATGTTAATGTTGTTCTTGTTATCCTAATTGTTGATGAGTGTTGGTGTGAGTGTACGACCAGTTCAATAATGTTTGAAGCTAAACAAGTAGTAGTGGGGACACTTGATGAGCATTGTGTTGGCTATTTTTAGACCCACTTTGCAGCAATAGCCTAGATCTTAGGGGCGATGTGCAGTTGCATTTGTAACTGGGTATCGTGACCCAATGATATTTATAATTTTAAATAGAGTCCTTTCTACCCTATTCATGTTTTTCTCTCTGTGTATGTTAATGATATTTGACAACTCTCGCACAAGATATTTAAAATCCAAGAACAATTAAGATCAGTTCACAATATTGGACTTGAGATGAATATCAAGCCAAGAATTAAAAACATAAATACCGATAACATTTGTAACTCGACAGTAACAGAGGAAGTTCCCAAACAACAGAGGAAGTTTCCAGAAAAAAAACTTTATCTACATATGCCTCAGGGCATGGGGGTCATATTGTGGCCTAATAATATCATAAATCGAAGCCCTTACAAATTCCAACTTTTCAGAAATTAAAATCGTCCATATTATAAAGGGAAGTGCTGCCCCACATTTACGTTGGTAGTTCAAATGAAACGTCTTTTGGAAACTTTTAATGATGATGCCTTTACCGATTGCCTCATTGCCGTAAAGTGTAATTAAAGGGCTTAAGATTGATTTAACCGTTAGTGGACTTTATTCGTAATTCGGAAGTAATTTCAATCACTATAAATACACCTGGAACAAAGCGGTTCTAATTTCTGAGAGTCGACTGTATTAAAATGTTGTTTACCGATATCTTTTGGTGATCAGATAAATATAGATCGATATAATGGTTCAATTTTAAATCTATTCACGATTTATAAAAGAATTTCATTTTAATTTTGAGGTTGACTCAAATATCGGTCTATAATTTTATTCTTATTAGAACGATATCGTTGATTTTAAATAGGAAACTGTAATATGAACTCAGAAATAAGATTACCTACAGACGGACTCAACTATAACGACTCAGATTTCAAATTTGCTTGAATAATATAGATTCTTAGTTTATGTTTTCTTAGACGTAATGACAAAGTTACTTATCCTCTTTGACCACTAAAGGTGGAGGATGATATAGGAAAGGGATTAAGGGATTCGAAAGAATATAAAAATTTCACGGTACCTTTGTTTCCATCAGATTAAGGAAAATTTTCTAAAGTTTAAAAGTTAAAGGTATAAACCTTAAGCCCTGAAGCTTCCTGAATTACCAACTCAGACTTTTCAAGTTCTGTGGTATGGAAACAACATCTGTATGAGACATAAATATATTTGGAATTTTGTTTTTTTTCTCCTGACATCTCTCAACTGTTTAGAAGATAAATATGTTTGAGGAGTTTTATAGTTTTGGGTTAAAGAGAAAAACAGTTTTTTTGTTGTTAACTTTTTTTCCTCGTACGATATTAAACTTGAATATTGAAAGTTTGTTTGAGGGGGGAAGGGGAGAGCTAACGATATTTGAGGAAATTTCGGTTATTTTTGTGTGGCTGATTTGATGGTTATTTTCGCTTCTTCTTCTTCTTTTTGTTGTTGTTGTAGTTGTTGCTTATTTAGATATTTTTCGTTATTGAATTTTATTTTATTCTCTGCCTTCAAGTACTTTTTCATACTTTAAATAAATGTATCTATAAGATTGTGAGTGTATATATATATATAGAGAGAGATTTCTACATAAAATGTTAATATGTATATGTATCTATAAGTTCGATATGTAAGTATATGTGTGTATGTGTAAAAGTGACTTTGTTCAATAATGTTGTAATGTTTTGACGACATTTGGTTTTAGATTTAAGTGGATTTTTCCATTAGGTTTATTTGTATTTCTTTTTGTTGTTGTTGTTATTGTTATTCTTATATATATATGTGTATATATTATCTATATCTAAAATATCTGCTACTAAGCACAGTTTTTTCATTCTTGTCGTTGTCATTGTTGTTGCTTTTGGCATACGAAAAGCGAAGGCATGTTAGATTACATTATTACTTCTTTTATTTTACCACTTGTCTATCTACGATCCCCCTCTAAGGCTCCCGCCTTTTTCATGCCCTTCTGTCAAATCGTCAGTCTGTCAGTCAGTCATTCAGTTATTTTATTGTTGTAGATTTTTTTTATTAAGCTGACTTTGCAAAAGTTTATGAAAAAAAAAGAAATCCGAACAGAAAAAATATATTTTTTTTGTATTTTTTATTGATTTACCATTTTGCAACCATTTAAGCATACACACACACAAACCCATTAACACACACACACACACATATATATATACACTTATATTAAGGCTCTTAATATGTATATAATTTTTTTTACCACCAGAAGTAGTGAAAATGATATATTAACTTTGTCATTGCGTGTGTAACGCTAAGAAAGATCCATCTCAGACCCCATAATGTATATATAGATTTTTGCATTAAATCAAAATCTGAAACGATTTTGGCAACCGTCTGTCGGTCTGTTGTTGACATACTCTAGTGGTGCATTCAAAAAACCAACATTTTCAGAAAACCGGTTTCGAATATGGTTTTTTTCAAAAACCCGGTTAATCGGTTTTTGTTTGATTCTTATAATTTTATAGTAAAAAATTATTATTTAATAGAAATTTAGAGTTTTTACCGTGTACTGGCTTTTATATGGAAAATGAAGTTAAAATAACGGTTCCATCATAATCGTTTGTAACAAATTTCATGAAATTATCTTGCATGATGCCCTAAATGGGTGGCGTATAAAAGCTTTTTGGCGTATAAAAGCTTTTGTCTTTTGTTTTTATTTTCCTGTATCGCATTTTAAATCGTGCGTCTAGATATCATGGTCTTATTTAAGTCCATTATTTTTTTCTTTACAGAAACTTTTTCTTTAATGTCTGAATATGTCTAAATTATAGTTCTATATCTCTTTACCTAAAACGATGTATATTGCGGCATTAAAATCTCATTTAAATTTTTTATTGAAGTGATTATGGCAAAAACAGCTGGAAATAGGAAAATCGATTCAGAATATAATTCCTGAGAATGCATACAACAATCAAGCTGATTATTTTAATGGAAAACTTAAAAATGACTTCCATTTAAAATCGGTTAAACGACTGAATAATTCGAAATAGAAATTATTCGAAACTGGTTGGTTTCCTGAAATACAAAAAACCGGTTAACAGGTTTCTGGTTTCGATTTTTGAATTCACTAGCATATTGTGAATGTAAGCACAATAAATGATAGAGCTCTATGAAGTATTTTTTTTTTGGTCCTGAGAAATTTCCTATTAAAAGCCAGTAAAATCGTTTCAGTAAATTAAAAGATATAGAACAATTTCTGAGGCAACTTCTAAGATAAAACAAAAACTTCTGAGAATTTTCAATTGTAAACCGATAAATAAATTAAAATGAAGTTTTGTCATTATATTAAGTTATAACAACTTCATCGTCATTCCAAAATTTATCAAAATCGGTTCAGTGAAAAATTTTATAACCAAAAATCCACCTTAATTTATGACTCATTAAGTGTTCCTGTGTTATATTTAAGAAAAACTTTTATAAATTGTATATCTCTTTAATCGTATGTATGAGTGTGTATGAACGAACATATTGTATTTACTTAAGTGTGTTTGTACGAACATATTGTATTTACCTTACACGCATTTGTAGTGGAGGGTATTGAAGATTCGATATAACCGAATCTAACATTCTTACTTGTTTCTCTTTTACATTTTTATGACCAACAACAACAACAACAGCAATAGCAACACCAAAAAAACAACAACGTTAATAAACTATATTATTCAATGTTGTTTTAAAGCTGGAAAAAAACACATAAACACACATTTTTAGTAGATACATTCTTGAATTTACCACCAAGTTCTTTTTCTCTTTTTGTTTTTGTTTTTTTTTGTGATTTGGAAATTTGTTTATTATAGTCAGTTACACAGTAGAAAAAATATATACTCATGGACAAATTATGAATAAAATCCGGTATAGAGCTCTCAAAATGGCGTGACAAAAAAATTATTATTATTTTTTCTTTCTTTCGTTCGTTATTATAATTTACTTGTTTTGTTTAAAATAGTTAAAAGAGATTTATTCTGTGATTTTCTATAGTTTTTGTTTTTCATATTTGCAATTGTAACTTTAGCAAAGAGAAAGTAGTACAAATTGCTAGAAAAGGGAGTGAAATATAGAGAAAAGATAATGCAAATTTTAGTTGTTTTATGAAAAAACAAAAAATTAAATGAAAAATTTATCGCCAAAATTCTTTGACATTCACTTTGAATTGACTATAAATAATATCACCCATGAAGGACATACAGTGAAGAGTATAACAATGCAAACTTTACTTTACAGTTTTTACTTACAGTGAAAATGACCAACAAATTCTCTCAGAATACTGTCAGGGCAGAATCAAAATAACAAAAAAAATAGATCTTTTTTGGTCCAAAAAATGCTTAACGCTTGTAAGTATTATTACTTTTTTATCAAGTTACCTTTGTAAAACATGACATGGGTGACCAGAAAAGAGTGCGTCTGGAATTATTAAATATCTTCAATAAAACTCAACTTGATGCTACAAAAAAGATGCCTTCAAAAGTCTGTTGTCAAACGGTTTCCAATGTTAATTAACGGTACCGAACTTACCTGTTGAAAGAAAACCTGGTGCAGAGTCCAAATATGTTTCTTAAGCCCAAAAAATATAGAAAGTAATTTCAAAAGAGCTCACAACCCATCATATAGGAAATTAGCCCGTTTAGGTCAGTTCTCGAACTATTTGTAGGGCTTCAAAAGTTTCTGACGGGAACGCTACTAAAAATTAAGAGTCCAAAAACAGATCATGGTAATTGAAATATTCTTGCTGCATAACGGATGATGAAACTTAAAGTTCTGTTAGACTTTCCTGGTCAAAAATTTATGTTGCTGATGCTCTTGAGAAGGTGGGGAAAAGTAGTTAAAATTTCCTAAAAGGTTCTTGGTATGGCAAACAATATCAAGTTGGGCTAAAAGAAGCCAGTCATTTGGATAGAACGGGCTATACGAGCAACGATATACAACAGAACTTTACAAAAGACTTCATAATGTGGTTACTTATTTTTGGCCTGACTTGGCATCCTGTTACTGTGATGAACAAGATCTTGAGTGATGCAAGAACAATTATATGGTTTCTGTACCAAGAGAGGCAATTCCTCCAAACTGCCCGGAGATAAAGGGTCAGTGGAGAGATACAAAGAGAATTGAAGAGTACGAAAAGGGTGTCCAGAAGTGTGGTACATATGCGTTATCTGTTTGAGCAAAATGAAAGAAATCTCTATAAAAACTTTAACGGGTGAGTTTCCGAAAAAGGTTCAAAATTTAAGAATGTTAAGAATTTTTCGATTTCATTCCTTAATTAAAAAAATTACAGAATTATTTCCAAAAAAATCGATTTGGTAAAATTGTGTGCCTGCGTCATGGTGATGAAGGATATTATAAATTTACACTTTTACGGTTTTTTGTTTTTATTGGTAGAACTTCCTTATAATCCTCTTCCGAAGATACTTGAAACACCAAAAACCTGCAATTAATCATTATCTCAAGATCTAAATTTCCCTATAACAATTTACTCTTTCAACTCTTTTTTGAATTGTCTTAATTGTTTTTCATTTTGACAACTAAACAACATCATTATAACATACACACACACACACGCATACACATACACCTACAAATTGCATCTGTTTAATTATGACAAGAGAAAAAACTTCCTAAAAGATTTAATTCAAGAAAAATTAAGAAAAACAATTTTCCAGAATAGAATGGAAAATTCTATACACTTGTTTGTGTATCAGTCTGTCTGTCTGTCTATCTGTTCGTTCAGCTGTCGATTTGTCTTCATTAGTTTATCTGTGAATAAAAATCTATAAATTTCATTTACTAATTTTTAGTTTTCTTAGAGAAAGTAGTGCGTTATAGTCGATGAATGTAGTTGTAGTTGAGTGTGTGACTAAGTATGTGTTTGTGTGTGTGTGTGTGTGACTGCATGCATGTTGAGTGCGTGTAAATATGTTTCATATATCTACCGCTGATTCTTTGTTGTTTTTACTGGAAAAAAATATGGCAAAAAAAAAACGAAAAAATAATTCACATAAAAGCAGGAAACGCCCTTATTTGTTTATGAACCTTTATGATGAACACAGAAGAAACACACAAAAAAATATAATATAAAACCCACACACACACATACACACTTATACATGCAGATATTCAGATATAAGTTATCGTATACCCCACAGATACATTTACAGCTGTAGCACGTTCCGTTTCTCCGGTTGTCATCTGTGTTCTTCATGTTCTTTTATTATTATCATTTTTTGTTTTTCTTCCTTCTTACATTTACACTCTTTTTCACTGTTATTATTTTTTTTAATATTTTTCAACTACTTTCCATCCAACAGCAGCAACAACAAAAAAACAAATAGAAAAAAATTGCCAGAACCAACAAAAATAAGAAAAGAATTACCTGCGAAAAAAGTTTCATTGGAAAAATTAAACCTGCTAAAGTCTTGTATGGATGAGTGTGTACATGAATGGGCCAGTGAGTTAGCAAGTGTTTCATGTAAGTGAGTGAGTGACTGCTCTATAAAAGACTAAGTGAGTGTCCGTGTTTAGTAGGTTTTAGGCCTCTTTAGTATCTTTCTCTGTTTTGTTTTTGTAAATTAACCTAATTAAAATTGTTGTTGTTTTTGTCACTTAGGGTTTTTAATGCAAAAATATATACATTCTGGTTTCCCAAAATTTATATAAAATTTATTTTCTGCTCCTTTTTGCACCTGCTTTAAGTAATTTTTTTCTTTGCAGAGTTTCGCATTTTGATCTCTACGAAAATGAGCAGATTTAATGAAATTATGTACAGCTGTCAGTTTATGTTTTGAATTTGTTGTATTCCTTCTTAATCTTTTAAAATTATCTATACACACATACATACATTATTTATTGGTTTTAATACTGATGATTTCATAATACAATTTGAATGAAATTTGTTAACAAAATATTACAAGGTCAAAGAGAGATCAACAGCATATTAAATTTTATAAGAAACTGCTCATAGCAAAACAAACACTGGACAAATTTTTCTAAAAGAGAAAGAAATTCGATAAATTTTTGATTTAAGAAAAAGAATTGTGAATAAATTTCTTATAGAGAAAAAATTTTGACAGAGATTTCTTATGGAGAAAAATTTCTTTAAATAGAGAATAAATTTCCTTAAATTTATAAATAAAATTTTATTACTTAAAAACAAGTTTGACAAGTTTTCATGAAAGTGAAAAACTTCTACAAATTTTTCTTCAAGAGAAAATTGTCTTTAATTTTTGCTTTAATAGAAAATTATTTCGATACATTTTTCTTCTAAACATTTTTTGGTGCAACTTTGAATTGTTTCGTATAGAAAAAATATATAATATGTGAAACATTTTTCAATAAAGAAAAATTACGAAACATTTCATTATAGAGAATAATATTGATAATTCTTTTTTGATAGAGAAAAATTTCAATTAATTCTCATAAAAAAAAAATTCTTCATAAAGGAAAAATTAAAGAAATTCTGCTTATAGAGTCACAATTCCAGAAATGTTTCTTCTTTTTTTCTTATATGGAAAAATGTATAAAAATTTTTCTGATAGAAAAAAAATCCAATAAATATTTCTCACAAAAAATAATTCCAAACATTATTTTTATTTTATATTATAGAGAACAATATCAAAACATTTTTCTTATAGAGAAAAATTTATAAAAATTTTCTCACAGAAAAATTTCGAAAAATTTTTGTTATTAAAAAGATTCTAAAAATTTTTCTTATATAGAAAAAAATTTGATAAAATTCTTTTATATAGAAAAATGTTTCTTATATAGATAAATATTTTTTATATAGAAAAAATGTCGATGATTTTTCTTAAATAGGAAAATTTCGAGAAATTCTTCTTAAATAGAAAAAATCTTAATAGAACATAATTTGTTCTGAAAAAGAAAAATTTCTGTGAAAAAAAATAAAGAGAATTTTGTTTATTAATTTTCCTTAAGAAAAATATATATTTTTTATAGAGAATATGTTCGATTATCTTTTCTTATAGAGAAAATAAATTGTTCTTATATAAAAGTTTTTCGTTAATTTCTTTTTTATAGAGAAAATTTTCAATAATTTTTTCTTAAAACTTTTGGAAGAAAAATTTGATTGAATTTTTGAAAAAAAGGAAAAAGTTCAATAATTTTTGCTTATAAAGCAAAATTTCGATAAATTGCTTGTTAAGAGAATTGAGAGAGAAGTCTTAAACTGTTCCTAATTATTCCCTCAAGAATCAGCAACATAAAGTAGAATAGAAAAATCTACCAGATACAAAACATGACTTTAATTTTCCTGCTCTGTTTTTGGCCTCTAAATTTTTAGCAGCGTTTTATTAGCTTCAACTTTTCGTACCAAGTAGTCCGAGGACTGAGCTAACCGGTCTGCTTTCCTACCGAATGTGTTGGAAGCTTTTTTTAAAATGCTTCTATATTTTAGCTTCAAAATCATCATGGGGAGCATTTCTTATACCTGAACCGAGATGTCTATTAGTCACAAGTTCTCTCGGTACTGTTTAATAACATGGGAAACAGATTGACAGACAGTACACTTTGAGTGCTTAGTCAACTTTTTGTAGGTTCAAGTTGGGTTTTGGTTGGGTTTTAATAATTTTAGAACGCACTTTTTTCCGGTCACTTATTTAAATCAGTTTAAATATATATTTGTTTGATATAAAACCAAATATCGGACATGATCAAAAATCCAATGATATTTGTTTAAAAGATTTAATGAAAAACATGTGTTAAGGATTTTTCGATCTCACTCCTTATTTCTTCTATAGATTTTTTTCGGAAATATTTCTTTGGCAAAAAGGAAAAACTACATAACTCATTTTTGAACTTTTTTAAACTTCAAAATGAAGTATGAAAATGTAGAAAAAGTTAAAATATTTACCAAACATAATATGATTGACATAACAATGTTTAATATGTGTGGTTTATATAATAAATTTCATACTTTTTTATACAACATTTTAAAGGTCAAAAATGCACCATGAAAAATTCAAAAAATAATTTATGTTGTTTTTCCTTTTCCAGATCTCTTCTATTGAAAAAATTGGAAACAAATATTCTATTTTTATAAAATTATTTTTCTTAAATTGTTCTTCTATGGACAAATTTTAAAATTCTCTTTGTGCAATTTTTTGATACTTTTTCTCTGACCCAATATTTTTCAAAAATAAATTTAAGATTTTAAAAAATTTTCAGAAAATCTTAAATCTTTTTTTTTAATTTTTTTTCGCCAAATTTTTTTAATAAATTTTTCTATGACATTTATTGATCGGTTGGTTATTAAAAAATTAATTGAAAAAATTAAAAATTTTTGTTCAATTTTTCTTTATGACAAAAAATTCACATAAATCAGCAATTAATTGTTTGTTAAAATAAATTGTAATAAAAGGCGCCATCTTGAAAAAATAATAAATAAATAAATTAATTAATAAAAAAGAAAACGTATAATGAACTGATTGACTGAATGTCTGACAGACAGATTACAATAGTGTTGACGTCTATATAATTTGAATGTTGTGAAATAATAAACAGTAAATAAAAAATAAAAATAAATAAAATAAAATAATAAACAAAAAAATATTAAATTAAAATTAAAAAAAAATATTATACATTTCATTATTTTTAGCAAGGTCAAAATAAATATAAAAACAACAAAAATATGAAGCGAAAATCGGAACATAATTATAATGAAATCATCGATTTTTTGTTTACTATAATTTTTTTCTTATTCTTTTTGGTGAATATTTTTTACCCCTACACCACCGTAAGCGGTTGGGGGTATTATGTAATTGTGTTGATGTTTGTAACATGCTGAATAAATGACATTACACCCACCAATAAGTATACCGTTAGACTCAGAATCATTTTCTGAGACGATTTAACGATGTCCGTTCGTCTGTCATTCTGTCTGGATGTCCATGTAAATGTTGTGAACTCTTTATAGGCCCAACTTGTGAGATATCTTGATGAAATTTGGTGCATCGTATTTTTTCTAGTGCAAGCCTATTGCAATTAGTCCTATTCAGTCTATTATTTCAGGTAGCTCCATCAAAATGTCCTCCCGGAATATGGTTTTAAGTTCGTAAATGTTTTAAATATAAAGTGATTTCAAAGAAATTCAACAATAATTCAAAACAATAAGTTAAGTATTCTTAATCGATGGCCCAAATAATGCAAGGGTAGGTCCATTATTTCTCATAGGTCCCATACAAGACATCTAAACACTTTGAAGAGCATAAATCTCACATATACGTTATTACAGCTGGTCAAGTTAAGATAAATCGATGTTCAAAACTATACGAGGGTTAGTCCATCATTTCTTCAAGGACCGTTAAACCCCCCCCCCAAAAAAAAAAAAATCCTTCAAACAATGTAGTGTAGGGTATTAAATCATTCCGTCTTCGCCAACTATAACATTTTTACTTGTTTTCATATTCTTTTTGATCAGTTTTTTTTTTCGAATTTCAGTTGTTTTCATATGAATGAAATTTTATTTAATAAAAAAATCAAGAAAAAGAAACGATAAAGAGACGAAAGGTAAACAAAAAAATTAAATAATAATTTATTTAAAAAAATTGTATTTTTAAAAATTTATGAAATTTTTTTTTTTAAATTTATAAACATAAAATACAACAACAGATGTGAGATTAGAAACTGCGTAATTAATTTCTATATTAAGAAACAGTTAATATTGGGTATACAAGTTAATAATAATTTAAATTATTTTCCATTATTAGACTCTATATTCTGTCATCTTTCTGGTAGCATATAAATTCCTGAACAAAAGAACTGCTCCGGGTGGCGAGAAATGAGTGATGACCATCTACATCATTTGCAAAAATAGTATTTTACCGATTTTGCTTCTAATTTAGGGAAAATTCTGGTCATTATTCGTTGATTGCTCACTTAAAATAAAAGATTCCTCTGATCCTATTTCTTCTTGAATCTTTGCAACGCATCATCTTTTGAATTGCAAAAACCTTAAAATTTCCCTAAAATTTCTCTATAAGAAAAATTTCGATAAAATTTTCTCTATAAGAAAAATTTCGATAAAATATTTTCTATAAGAAAAATTTCAATAAAAATTATCTCTATAAGAAAAATTTCGATAAATTTTTTCTATAAGAAAAATTTCGATAAAATTTTCTTTATAAGAAAAATTTCGATACAATTTTTTCCATAAGCCAAAATGCCCATACAATTTTTTCTATAAGAAAAATTTCGATAAAATTTTCTTTATAAGAAAAATTTCGATACAATTTTTCCATAAGAAAAATGCCCATACAAATTTCTTTATAAAAAATTTTTCGATAAAATTTTCTCTATTAGAAAAATTTCGATAAAATTTTCTCTATTAGAAAAATTTCGATAAAATTTTCTCTATTAGAAAAATTTCGATAAAATTTTCTCTATAAAAAATGTTGATAAAATTTTCTTTTTAAAAAAATTTCGATAAAATTTTCTCTATGCATCATGAAAAATTCAAATAATTTATGTTGTTTTTCCTTTCCAGATCTCTTCTATTGAAAATGGAAAAAAAATATTCTATTTTTAAGAAATTATTTTTCTTAAATTGTTCTTCTATGGACAAAATTTTAAAATTTCTTTGTGCAATTTTTTGATAACTTTTTCTCTGACCCAATATTTTTCAAAATAAATTTAAGATTTTAAAAAATTTTCAGAAAATCTTAAATCTTTTTTTTTAATTTTTTTTTCGAAATTTTTTTATAAATTTTTCTATGACATTTATAATTCTTTTTTAAAAAAATTGAAAAATTTAAAAATTTATTGTTCAATTTTTCTTATGAAAAATTTCGACATAAAATTAATTGTTTTTCTTAAAAAATTTGTAATAAAATCTTGATAAAATAATAAATAAATTATTAATAATAAAAAAAACGTATAAAAATGAACTGATTGACTGAATTTCTGACTGACAGATTAAAAGTTTCGATACAATTTTCTTTTAAAATAAAAATTTCTATATTTTTTTTTTAAATTTTCGATACAATTTTCTCATTTAAAAAATGGTTTTGATTAAATTTTCTGTAAAAGAAAAAATTCGATAAAATTTTCTCTATAGAAGATTTTCTATACAATTTTCTCTATAATAAAAATTTCTATATTTTTTTTTAATTTCGATACAATTTTCTCATTAAAAAATGTTTCGATTAAATTTTCTGTAAAAGAAAAATTTCGATAAAATTTTCTCTATAAAAACAGTTTCGATTAAATTTTCTCTATAAGAAAAAACTTCGATAAAATTTTCTCTAAAAAAATCGACAAAATTTTCTCTATGAGAATTGTTTACATAACACTCTTACAGAAATAAATTTGAAAAAACTTTCTTATAGAAAAATATGTCGATAAATATTTCTTATAGAAAAAATGTCAAAAATTTTTACATAGAGACAAAATGTCAATAAATTTTTCTTAAAGAGAATACATTTCTATTCTTGCGTGAACATTTCTTGAAGTGAAAAACTCTATAATTTACGATGAGCATATTTTATAGAAAAAATTTTATAATTTCGATATTTCCGATAATATTTTATAGAGAAATTTAGTTTATTTTTCTGAAGGAGAAAATTTTTAATAATATTGTCTTAAAGAAAATTTAGTAAATTTTCTTTATAAAAAATTTTCTAATAGAAAAATACAGTAAATTAAAAAAAATCAATAAATAATTAAGAAAATTTTCTCATTTAGAAAATTTAATTTTAATTATTATAAATTAAGTTAAAAGTCAAAATATCTTAACTAAAGTTAAAATTATTTAACATTCATTAGCAAACATATTTAAACATATTTACCACACGAGCCTCGTATAATACCAATTGTTAAAATCAATTTTTAACATTTATTTTTTTATAATTTAAAACCCAAATTTTAATAAAATTATAATAATAAATAAATTAAATTTTAATAAAATTAAAAAATCCAAAAGAGAGAATTCTGGTCACACAACTTTGTTTTTTATTAAAATTTTTTTTCGATTCGTTATCTTAATTATTTTTGGTGATTAAATGTTAATCACAAATATTCAGAATAGAACTTTAATTTGGTAAAAGAAATGTTCTAAATACAAAAAAGAAACAAATATTTGTGATTTTCTATAAATAGAAATTTAATTATCAGTTTTTACGTCATAACGAATAAAAATATTCGGTACGATGGACTTTCAGAAATAAAAGTTAAATTTAATGAAATTGTTACATTTTACTGTTATATAGAAAAATTTCGATCTATGAATATTTCTTTTATAAAAAAAAATATTTATGAAATTTTCTTTATAGAAATTTTCTATAAAATTTTCTTTTATAGAAAAATTTCTATAAAATTTTCTTTTATAGAAAAATTTCTATGAATTTTCTTTTAAAGAAAATTTCTATGAATTTTTCTTTTATAGAAAAATTTCTATGAATTTTTCTTTTATAGAAAAATTTTATGATTTTTCTTTTATAGAAAATTTCTATGAAATTTTTTTTATAGAAAATTTCTATTGAAATTTTCTTTTTGAGAAAAATTTCTATGAATTTTTCTTTTTGAGAAAAATTTCTATGAATTTTTCTTTTTGAGAAAAATTTCTATGAATTTTTCTTTTGAGAAAAATTTCTATGAATTTTTCTTTTGAGAAAAATTTCTATGAATTTTCTTTTTGGGAAAAATTTCTATGATTTTTCTTTTGAGAAAAATTTCTATGAATTTTTCTTTTTGAGAAAATTTCTATGAATTTTTCTTTTTGAGAAAATTTCTATGAATTTTTATTTTAGAGAAAATTTCTATGAATTTTTCTTTTAGAGAAAAATTTCTATGAATTTTGTTCTTTTAGAGAAAAATTTCTATGAATTTTTCTTTTAGAGAAAAATTTCTATGAATTTTCTTTTAGAGAAAAATTTCTATGAATTTTTCTTTTAGAGAAAAATTTCTATAAATTTTTCTTTAAGAGAAAATTTCTATGAATTTTTCTTTAAGAGAAAAATTTCTATGAATATTTTCTTTTAAGAGAAGAATTTCTATGAATTTTTCTTTTATAGAAAAATTTCTATGAATTTTCTTTTATAGAAAAATTTCTATGAATTTTTCTTTTATAGAAAAATTTCTATGAATTTTTCTTTAGAGAAAAATTTCTATGAAATTTTCTTTTATAGAAAAATTGCTATACTTTTCATGAATTTTTTTTATATAAAATTTCTATGAATTTCTTTTTTATAAAAATTTCGATGAATTTTTTTTTATAGAAAAATTTTATGAAATTCTTTTTATAGTAAATGTTCTATGAATTTATTTTCTATAGAAAATTTTCTTTTATAGAAAATTTCTATGAAATTTTTTTTTAGAAAAATTTCTATGAAATTTTCTTTTTGAGAAAAATTTCTATGAATTTTTCTTTTTGAGAAAAATTTCTATGAATTTTCTTTTAGAAAAATTTCTATGAATTTTTCTTTTTAGAAAAATTTCTATGAATTTTTCTTTTATAGAAAAATTTCTATGAATTTTTCTTTTAGAGAAAAATTTCTATGAATTTTTCTTTTTAGAAAAATTTCTATGAATTTTTCTTTTAGAGAAAAATTTCTATGAATTTTCTTTTTAGAAAAATTTCTATGAATTTTTCTTTTAGAGAAAAATTTCTATGAATTTTTCTTTTAGAGAAAAATTTCTATGAATTTTTCTTTTAGAGAAAATTTCTATGAATTTTTCTTTTAGAGAAAAATTTCTATGAATTTTTCTTTTAGAGAAAAATTTCTATGAATTTTTCTTTTAGAGAAAAATTTCTATGAATTTTTCTTTAAGAGAAAAATTTCTATGAATTTTTCTTTAAGAGAAAAATTTCTATGAATTTTTCTTTTAGAGAAAATTTCTATGAATTTTTCTTTTTGAGAAAAATTTCTATGAATTTTTCTTTTAGAGAAAAATTTCTATGAATTTTTCTTTTAGAGAAAAATTTCAATGAATTTTCTTTTATAGAAAAATTGCTATACAAAATTTTCAATGAATTTCCTTTTTATATAAAATTTTCGATGAATTTCTTTTTATATAAATTTTCGATGAATTTCTTTTTTATATAAAATTTTCGATGAAATTCTTTTATATAGTAAAGTTCTATGAATTTATTTTCTATAGAAAATTTTCTTTTATAGACAAATTTCTATGAATATTCTTTTTATTAGAAAAAAATTTCTATGAAATTTTCTTTTTAATAGAAAAATTTCTATGAAATTTTCTTTTATAGAAAAATTTCTATGAAATTTTCTTTATAGAAAAATTTCTATGAAATTTTCTTTTATAGAAAAATTTCTATGAATTTTCTTTTATAGAAAAATTTCTATGAAATTTTCTTTTATAGAAAAATTTCTATGAAATTTTCTTTATAGAAATTTCTTGAATTTTCTTTTATAGAAAATTTCTATGAAATTTTCTTTTATAGAAAAATTTCTATGAAATTTTCTTTTATAGAAAAAATTTCTATGAATTTTCTTATAGAAAATTTCTATGAATTTTCTTTTAGAGAAAATTTCTATGAATTTTTCTTTTAGAGAAAATTTCTATGAATTTTTCTTTTAGAGAAAAATTTCTATGAATTTTTTTCTTGATTTTTTTAGAGAAAATTTCTGATGAATTTCAACTTTTTGAGAAAAAATTTCTATGGAATTTCTTTTTGAGAAAAATTTCTTATGATTTTTCTTTTTTGAGAAAATCTATGAATTTTTCTTTTTGAGAAAAATTTCTAATGAATTTTTCTTTTTGAGAAAAATTACTATGAAGTTTTCTTTTTGAGAAAAAATTCTATGAATTTTTCTTTTTTTGAGAAAAATTTCTATGATTTTTTTTTTGAGAAAAATTCTATGAATTTTTCTTTTGAGAAAAATTTCTATGAATTTTTCTTTTGGGAAAAATTTCTATGAATTTTTCTTTTTGGGAAAAATTTTCTATGAATTTTTCATTTTTGAGGAAAAATTTCTATGGAATTTTTCCTTTTGAGAAAATTTCTATGAATTTTTCTTTTATGAATTTTTATTTTAGAGAAAAATTTCTATGAATTTTTCTTTTAGAGAAAAATTTCTATGAATTTTTCTTTTAGAGAAAAATTTCTATGAATTTTTCTTTTAGAGAAAAATTTCTATGAATTTTTCTTTAGAGAAAAATTTCTATGAATTTTTCTTTTAGAGAAAAATTTCTATAAATTTTTCTTTAAGAGAAAAATTTCTATGAATTTTTCTTTAGAGAAAAATTTTCTATATCTATATTTTCTTTAAGAGAAGATTTCTATGAATTTTTCTTTTAGAGAAAATGTTCTATGAATTTTCTTTTAGAGAAAATTTCTATGAATTTTTCTTTAGAGAAAAATTTCTATGAATTTTTCTTTTAGAGAAAAATTTCAATGAAATTTTCTTTTATTAGAAAAATTGCTATACAAAATTTTCAATGAATTTCCTTTTTTATATAAAATTTTCGATGAATTTCTTTTTTATATAAAATTTCGATGAATTTCTTTTTATATAAAATTTTCGATGAAATTCTTTTATATAGTAAATGTTCTATGAATTTATTTTCTATGAATTTTCTTTTATAGACAAATTTCTATGATATTTTCTTTTATAGAAAATTTCTATGAATTTTTTATAGAAAATTTCTATGAAATTTTTTTATAGAAAAATTTCTATGAAATTTTCTTTTATAGAAAAATTTCTATGAAATTTTCTTTTATAGAAAAATTTCTATGAAATTTTCTTTTATAGAAAAATTTCTATGAAATTTTCTTTTATAGAAAAATTTCTATGAAATTTTCTTTTATAGAAAAATTTCTATGAAATTTTCTTTTATAGAAAAATTTCTATGAAATTTTCTTTTATAGAAAAATTTCTATGAAATTTTCTTTTATAGAAAAATTTCTATGAAATTTTCTTTTATAGAAAAATTTCTATGAAATTTTCTTTTTATAGAAAAATTTCTATGAATTTTTCTTTTAGAGAAAAATTTCTATGAATTTTTCTTTTAGAGAAAAATTTCTATGAATTTTTCTCTTTTGAGAAAAATTTCTATGAATTTTTCTTTTTGAGAAAAATTTCTATGAATTTTTCTTTTTGAGAAAAATTTCTATGAATTTTTCTTTTTGAGAAAAATTTCTATGAATTTTTCTTTTTGAGAAAAATTTCTATGAATTTTTCTTTTTGAGAAAAATTTCTATGAATTTTTCTTTTTGAGAAAAATTTCTATGAATTTTTCTTTTTGAGAAAATTTCTATGAATTTTTCTTTTTGAGAAAAATTTCTATGAATTTTCTTTTTGAGAAAAATTTCTATGAATTTTTCTTTTTGAGAAAAATTTCTATGAATTTTTCTTTTTGAGAAAAATTTCTATGAATTTTTCTTTTTGAGAAAAATTTCTATGAATTTTTCTTTTGAGAAAAATTTCTATGAATTTTTCTTTTGAGAAAAATTTCTATGAATTTTTCTTTTTGAGAAAAATTTCTATGAATTTTTCTTTTTGAGAAAAATTTCTATGAATTTTTCTTTTGAGAAAAATTTCTATGAATTTTTCTTTTAGAGAAAAATTTCTATGAATTTTTCTTTTAGAGAAAAATTTCTATGAATTTTTCTTTTAGAGAAAAATTTCTATGAATTTTTCTTTTAGAGAAAATTCTATGATTTTTTAGAAATTCTATGAATTTTCTTTTAGAGAAAAATTTCTATGAATTTTTCTTTTAGAGAAAAATTTCTATGAATTTTTCTTTTAGAGAAAAATTTCTATAAATTTTTCTTTAAGAGAAAAATTTCTATGAATTTTTCTTTAAGAGAAAAATTTCTATATCTATATTTTTCTTTAAGAGAAGAATTTCTATGAATTTTCTTTTAGAGAAAATTTTCTATGAATTTTTCTTTTAGAGAAAAATTCTATGAATTTTTCTTTTAGAGAAAAATTTCAATGAAATTTTCTTTTATAGAAAAATTGCTATACAAAATTTTCAATGAATTTCCTTTTTATATAAAATTTTCGATGAATTTCTTTTTTATATAAAATTTTCGATGAATTTCTTTTTTATATAAAATTTTCGATGAAATTCTTTTATATAGTAAATGTTCTATGAATTTATTTTCTATAGAAAATTTTCTATGAATTTCTTTTCTATAGAAAATTTTCTATGAATTTCTTTTCTATAGAAAATTTTCTATGAATTTCTTTTCTATAGAAAATTTTCTATGAATTTTTCTTTTCTATAGAAAATTTTCTATGAATTTTTCTTTTCTATAGAAAATTTTCTATGAATTTTTCTTTTCTATAGAAAATTTTCTATGAATTTTTCTTTTCTATAGAAAATTTTCTATGAATTTTTCTTTTCTATAGAAAATTTTCTATGAATTTTTCTTTTCTATAGAAAATTTTCTATGAATTTTTCTTTTCTATAGAAAATTTTCTATGAATTTTTCTTTTCTATAGAAAATTTTCTATGAATTTTTCTTTTCTATAGAAAATTTTCTATGAATTTTCTTTTCTATAGAAAATTTTCTATGAATTTTTCTTTTCTATAGAAAATTTTCTATGAAATTCTCTTCCATTGAAAATTTTTGAAAATTTTTCCTTCATGGAATATTTTTATGAATTTATTTTCTATTGAAAATTTTCGATGATTTTTTCTTTTACAGAAAAATTTCTATAACTTTCTGTTCTTAAGAATTTTCTTTCTAAAGTTCAATTTTCTCAAAAGTTCTCTTCTTTAGAAAATATAGAGACATTCTACCAAATACAGATCGATGAACAAAAACTGGACCGATTTAGAATTTATAAATTTTATACATTTTTAAATAAGATTTCCTGACTATTAGACATGGAATGATAAACTTGTGATGATGGTGGTGACGGGTGAAGGGTATGAAGAAATGAATTAAATTTCTAGAAATTATTCCATATTATGGAAACTTTTAAAGGAGTGAGAGAAGACAAACTTAAACGAACGAGTACCAAATGCATTTTAAACAATGGAAGAATAAAATATGTATTTTGTATATTTGTATATGTATGTGTGTGTGTGTTTGTATGTATATTTTTAAAAACGTTTTAGTTGAAACTTTTTGTCATTTTATAGCCTCCACTAGATAAAGATTCTGAATGTTTTTTTTGTTTTTTTTGTTTTTTTTTGTTTTTGCTTTCGCCTGATTGTACAATAAATACACCTAAACATTAACCAACCATTTTATATTCTAGCCACCCTGACTTGTATCCCTAACATCCCCACCTCCTCCTCACACTCCCCCTGCAATATATCGAGTACAGGGAATTTGTAGTTATGTTTTGCTGCCACTAAACTGGAAAGCAACGACAACAACAACAACAACAAAAAGAGTCATCAGCATGTAGAGTACAAAACAACACCATCTCATGTAGATACATTTCTTCCCAAAAACAATATTATAGACATTGAGATAAATATGCATACATACATACATACATACATACATACATACATACATACATACATACATACATACATACATACATACATACATACATATATACATACATACATACATACATACATACATACATACATACATACATACATACATACATACATACGTACATATTTACAGATACATTTATTATATACTTTATAAATGATGATGATACATACAAACAAACAAACAAACATACATACATACATGTACAAACGTACATACATACATATAAATGTAGGTATATAAGAACAAATAGATGTTTGTATGTAAAAGTATATAATATTTATGTACGTATATATAAATAAATATACATTCATACATACAAATAAATATTCAAACAAATGGACGGACGGACGGACAGACATATAAATACTTTTAAACTTTTATAATAATTTTTTTTTTGATTTTATTTTACTCTGTTACTTGTTCTTCTCTTCCACCTCTATAATGTATGTAAGTTTGTGTATCTATATGTATCTGTGTATTTGTATCTTTTATTTTTCCAACGTTTTTTTAGCTTTTTTATTATTATTTCTTCCATATCATTTTTTTTTTATTTTTACTTTTTGCTTTTGTACTTTTTTTTGTAGGTGATGTGTATCTATAACTGTGTTTCTCTTCTTAATATTTTACTTTAATTTACAATTTTTTCTGTTATTTCTATTCTTTTTCAAAAATCTTCATCATTATTATGATCATAATCGTCATCATCATTATTATCATTCTGACCAGAATCATTCAAAAAGAGGTAAATTCTAATATTTTCTTAATTTAATAAAAAAAGACTTAATACACTTTAACTGGTAACCAATAAACATTGCACAGTGGAACGAAATATTTCATACTTCTCAGTACACAAAATGAACCCATTACAAGTCAAAAATGCATAAAAAAACATTTCTGAATAGGAAAACATTTTGAAAAATGTTTCTTTTATAGAAAATCTTCACCAAAAATTCAAGTTTTCACTTAAAAATTTTCAGAAAAAAAATCCGTACATTTTGCATTTACCAAAGTTGCAATAATTCTTTTTCTTAAAAAAATTTGATACTTTTCTCGTCTATAGAAAAATTGGGACAAGAAAAAATCTTCTCACTTTAATAGAAAAATGTCAAAACATCTTTTCATAAGAAGAAAATATTTTATAAAAATGTTGATAAATTTTTCTTATAGAGAAAAAATTCGATAAACTTTTCTCATAGAGAAAAATTTCAATAAATTTCTGTCATAGAGAAAAATTGCAATACATTCTTCTTATGGCGAAAAATTGCGATAGAATTTTCTTAAAGAGAAAAATTGCGATAAATATTTCTTATAGAGAAAAATTTTGATAAATTTCTATTATAGAAAAAAAATTGCAATAAATGTTTCTTAAAGAGAAAAATTGCGATAAATTTTTCTTATAGAGGAAAATTGCGATAACTTTTTTGTAAAGAGAAAAATGTCGGTAAATTTTTCTTATAGAGAAAAATTGCGACAAATTTTTCTTATAGAGAAAAATTGCGACAAATTTTTCTTATAGAGAAAAATTGCGACAAATTTTTCTTATGTAGAAAAATTGCGACAAATTTTTCTTATATAGAAAAATTGCGATAAATTGTTCTTATAGAGAAAAATTGCGATAAATTGTTCTTATAGAGAAAAATTGCGACAAATTTTTCTTATAGAGAAAAATTGCGACAAATTTTTCTTATATAGAAAAATTGCGATAAATTTTTCTTATAGAGAAAAATTGCGATAAATTTTTCTTATAGAGAAAAATTGCGATAAATTTTTCTTATAGAGAAAAATTGCGATAAATTTTTCTTATAGAGAAAAATTGCGATAAATTATTTTATAGAGAAAAATTGCGATAAATTTTTCTTATAGAGAAAAATTGCGATAAATTTTTTTTATAGAGAAAAACTGCGATAAATTTTTTTTATAGAGAAAAATTGCGATAAATTTTTTTATAGAGAAAAATTGCGACAAATTTTTCTTATAGAGAAAAATTGCGACAAATTTTTTTTATAGAGAAAAATTGCAAACAACTTTTCTAATAGAGCGATACATTTTTCTATTAAAGAAAAATTGCGATAAAATGTTCGTGAAGAGAAAAATTTCGACCAATTTTTCTTACTGAGAACAATTTCGGTAATTTTTTTTAAGCCAGAAAAACTTCGATACGTTTTTCGTACACAGATAATTTCGTATTCAGTGAGCACTTTGAGAATATTTTCTCTTAAAAGAAAAATTTAGATAAAATTTTCTTATAGAGAAAATTTGCAATAAATTTTTCTTTTAGACAAAAATTTCGATAAATTTTTATTGAGAAAAATTTTCATAAATTTTTCTTTTCCACAAAAACTTCTTCTTGAGAAAAATAATAATACAAATTTTCGAAACGATTTTCTTATATGGAAAAATTTCTAAAAGAAAAAACAAAAAATATGTAAAAAACACAATTTCAATAATTTTTCTCTAAAAAGAGAATTTAAAGAAAGATTTCTTTAAAAAGAGAAATTTCTCTAAAATGGAATTTCGAAATTTTTTTCTCTCTAAAATCTAATTTTTAAAATAAAAACTTTGAAAAAATGTGTATAACAAGAAATGTCTCTCTAAAAAGAGGATTTAGAGGAATTTTATTTATCTAAAAAATGCGAATTGAGAGAAAATTGCCTGAACGCACTATAAGTGACGATCACTTCATTTATGTGGATTGATGATCATTTTGCAAATATATACACATGAGAACAACGAATGATCATTTCTGCTGAGTTTTAATGAATATTTGTTTCCAGTAAATAATTTTTAAGAAACATTGAAAACTCAGAATAAGAACGAGGATCAGTGAATTAAATTTGTAAGTTTCAAATATTCATGAGACAAATTTAAACTCAATAGTTTCGTAATGCAGCATTATACATCATCGTTTTTTTTTCAGAAAACCGATCGGTTTTGAAAAATTTCTATTTATGAATTATTCGACATGAAAGATTTTTAATTCAGATATCGACCCATTTTGGGCATTATATAGTGCAAGTATAATTTGATGAAATCTGTTATAAATGATTTGATTATGATGGAACCATTATTTCAACCTCATTCCATATAAAGGAAAACCGGTTTTCGAGTTATTTGAAAATGTCGGTTTTTTCTGAATACACGAGTCAAATGTCACCTTTTTCTGATTAAATAGAAAAAAATGCGAAAAAATGCGAAAAAGAATAAAATATGGGATTTGAAAAAAATAAAAAATCATTTAATGTGAAAATGTAAAATAAATTTATATACAGTAAATATGTAAATGTATATTAAAATTTAAACAAATATCTGTATATATGTATGCCTGTGTGTATGTGTATGTGTGTATATATATAAATAAACAATATAATAATAATAATAATACTGCATTGGCAATTTATTTAAATATTCACAAACGTCATGGAATAATTTTGTTTTAATTTTTCTCTTCTTCTTCTTTTTTATTTTATATTTTATTTATTTGCCTCCATTTTTTGTTGAAATAATTGAAAACACGTGTCAAATATGTGAAACAACAACAACAATCAAATAAACATTTTGATATATTTAAGCTTTTTTTCTGATTTTACTGTAAAAACAGAGAGAGAGAAAGAGAGAAAAAGTTCTTTTTTAAGGTGAATGAAAGGAAAAGGAGTAAAACAAAAATCCTGCTTGAGAAAAAATTGCTCATATTTGTGTTAAAAGAAACCGTTATAAATAATTAGTTATTAGTTAATATTAATATGACCCTCCTTAAAAGTGAGGTTATGTTTACAATTTGTGTTATTTAACACTTTCTTTTCATGATTAAATTATTAATTAAAAAGTGAGATTGAAATATTCTTAACACACGTTTTTCATTAAAACTTTTAACACAAATATTATTTGATTTTTTTTTTTTGATCAAGTTACCTTTGAGTGACCAGAATAATGTGCGTACTCTAGAGTCACTGGAGTTCCCAGTGAAAGTCATTTTTAAATCACTGTTCTTTAAAACAGTGACTGAGATCGCAGTAAACATAAGAATGTTTTTTTTTAGTTTTATTCAATAAAAGACGACAGAAGACATTATTTTCTTTGAATACTGGAGTCACCTAAGAGTTCACACTATGCGCAGCGGTAGGTAATGGACTATTTTAATTCTAGATGGATAGTGAATTTATTGAAGTAATTTTGCTGCCTCAATATAAAAAATAAATACATTTGAGTATGCAACAACTGTTATTTTATAATTTTTGTCACCAGTGATTTACCAATCACAGTGATTAAATCACAATAGTGAAAATATCACTAATCTCTAGTGGGTACTAAAATTATTAAATATTTAAAATAAAACCCAACTTGGTCCCTCAAAATGTTCCTTCAAACTGTTTTCAATGTTATAAAAGAGTATCGGTGGCAACTTGTCGCTTGATAGAAATCCTGGTTCAGTTAGCAAGAATGGTCCACATAATGTTTCCTAAAGCCAAAAAAATATAAAGCATTTTCAAATAGCTTTCAACAGACGGACATGGAAGGAAGGCACCACGGTTAGTTTAGTGTTCGGACTATTGGGTACGAAAAGTTAAAAACATAAATGGCTGAACGAGTTCCTGACAGCAACGTTGAGCTAAAAATTTGGCGTCCAAAAACAGAGCACCGAAACTGAAGTCAAGTTTCCTAAAAGAGTATTCTTGCTTCATAATGGCAGAATCTTTTCGCAATTCCCTGTTTAACAAATTTATTTTTATGATGCTCTACGGACCCAAAAGCAGTCACAATTTTCCAAAAATGTCTGGGCATGGCAGGCAAAATGCAGTTGCGCCAATATAAAGTCAATCATTTGTCATTCTTTTCGTCAAGGAATGTTTACAAAAACAAGGCTGCATATTGTGCCCACCTATTTTTAGCCTAACTTTACATCGCATCACTATGGTAAACAAGACCTTAAGTGCTACAATAACAATAATGTAGTATTTATACCAAAAAGGACCAATCTTCCAAACTGCCCGGATCTAAAACCGGTAGAAAGATATTGAGCATTTGTTAAAAGAATTGAATTGAAGAGACACAAAAAGAGGTGTCCAAAAGTGTGGTAGATTTTAAACGGAGATGGACTATGTGTTTGAAAAAAGTGGTTGAAAGCAAGATTTGCGAAAAAGGTACAAAATTTCATCACTAGTGATGAGTTTTTTAATTTCATTCAAATGAAATCAAAGTGAAATTTGTAAGTTTAATGGTTTCATTTTTTATGAAAATATGTTAAGAACTTTACGATCTCACTCCTTATTTAACTTGTTATTATTACTAATTTCTTTAGATTTTTCCAATATTGATTTTATTTATTTACAAATACTTACATTCTCCTTCCCTCTCACTGTTTTTAAATACAAAAAAGGAAATTCTAGAAATTTATTTCCAATTGAATCACAATTTCTGTTGAAAAACTTACCTGAAATAGAAAAAAAGAAAGAATAAAAATTTACCTGATTTGTAAACAAATTTTTATTGTTAAATAAATTCTTTTGAAAAAAAATTACATAATTGAATATATTTTTTCGAAATGACAAAAAAAATGTGATAAAAAGTGATTAATTCTGAGGAGTGTGATGTCACTCCCTTTAAAAATAATTTATAATTTAAACATTTTTTCAAAAGATTATTAACACCACATTCCCATATGAGACGAACAAATAATATTAAGCAATATTTTTAATAAATTTTAGAATTATATGCGATCAATAATTAATATAAGAAGTTTAAAAAAGCGTTTATCCAGTTCGAAGGACCGTTTTTTATTTAATTATTTAATTTAAATTTATCTTTCATACAATAATCCACTGTATGATGTCACCCTATCTTAGACATAAACCCACCGAAGGTTGCAGCACCATTCCCCTACACAAGCTAAAAAATAAATTTGTAATTTTTGATTGTCAGGATGGTTTTGCATGAAATGTAACATAATGACAGCAAAAGAGTAAAGTATCATTACTTTGAGATTTGAAGCTCACAGGGGCTTTAGCACAGTTATATGGATGCAAACTGGTTTACATCATACAAAATACCCACTTAATATTTTGTATCCAAAAACCTTTTAGGGCTAATGACCAGACACACTGGAATGTAACCAGTTTTTAATCAAAATTTTGATTTTAATCTGATTGATCTAACCTCCAAAGTTTTAACGTTTACAATTCCCCTTTATGCTTATAAGCATTTAGTAATGATTTTTATAGACCTTCAATAAATTTGGACCCGGGAGAACTTGTTCGTTGTTAGAAAACCTGGTACAGGTAGAAGGAATAGTCCACATAATGTTTCCTATTTCAAAAAAAAAAAAGAACTGCCAACAAATATGGTAGTACAGTCGCCCAGTTAGCTCAGTGCTCAGACTATTTGGTATGAAAAATTAAAGCTAATCCAAACTGCATAAAAGTATAGAAGGCTGATCTTGACAAAAACTCTGCTAAAAACTTAGAGGCCATAAATAGAGCACGAAAAATGAAGTCAAGTTTTTTTTAATATTCTGCCTGCATAATGGATAACGAAACGTACGTTCTGGCACATTTTTCGCAAATTTCTGGTGACAAATCTTATGTTGCTGATGTTCGAGGGAATGTTGAAGAAAAATTTAAGACCCTAAAGCAATCAAAATTTCTTAAAAGGTTATTGGTATGACATGATAAAAATCATGCCTAATGAAGAATGAAATACAATACTGAGGTGACCAACATCAGAAATTTGATAGTAACTGAGAAAATTTGCCTTAAGAGCCTCTCACCTACATGTTGAAATACTGATCCTGATACTGGGAATGGTTTTTGAGATTTTTTGTTCCATAATAAAACACAGTAATTTTATAAAAATTATTTCTTTATTAAATTTTTTCCAATGATCCGGGTTTTGGTAATCTTGAGATTGGCATCCCTACTCACAAGATAGAAAACAACATTTCACTACACCTCAGACCCCATATTTAAATTCATTTATTCTGCTAATACGAAGAAAGGCTGGCAACTCTATAGATTAGCTTAATCCAAATTGAAACTAAAATAATGCCAAAACTGGCTTAAGATCATGGACTTTAGAAAAGTGGCAACATTTTATGAATGTTTAAAGATCATAGTCGCAAGGCCTAAGTAGGATTTCTTAGAGTTTGCTATAGGAAGACCCTCTCTATGTAAAGCAAATGGAATATGGGAACCCGTTAGTCTTCAGGTCACAGTAGAGAAATTCTTATACCAGACATTATTACGAAAACGCTGTCCAGGGAGCGATTTTAAAGAATTTTCGTAATTTTGCCAACTGACAAATGGATGAAGAAAGAACATTGCAAATCAAATATTTTTGGTATTTACGCAATTTTAATATTAGAGAGATGAAATACTCATTCTACTCTACCTGACCATTTGCAAAAATGACGAAAACAACAACAACAAAAACAGCAGCAACAAGAACTAAAGAACGTGTATTAAACCGTGTAATGAAATTGTCTTTTTCACTGCGTTTCGTTAAAAAAATTTCTGAATTCTGTATATTTTTTTCGTTAGAGATAAAAAAATGCCAGTAACAATAATAATAACAACAACACAACAGCAGCAACAGCAGCAATATTTTTATATTAAAAAATGTCTTGCTATGTTGCCAAATTTCACAATGTACTATAAACAGCAGCAACAACAACAACAACAACAAATATTACAATTAAATAATTTTACATTGAATCACATAAAATCCTACAACAACAACAAAAACAACAAGATAAACGGCAGCAACATAATGTTTGGTGGCTAAAGAAAAAAATATAATAACAACAACAGCAGTACGAATACCCTACAACAACAATATGGAAAAAAGAAAAAGCAACAACAACAAAAAAGAAAAGTAAAGACAAATAGAAGAAGAAGAAGACGAATCAAGAAAAGAAATAAAAACACAAGACAGAAACAAAAGTAAAAAACAAAATAAGATGAAAAGTTCTATAATAAATTTTGTATAAAAGTATGTACAGATGTATGTACATACATATATGAATGTATGTAAATATGTTTGTTTATATGTATGTACATTGTATGTTGTTGATATGTTTGGTGCAATGTTGTCACATTTGTTTTTTTTTTTGTTTTTTATTTTTCATTTTCTTATAAGTTTTTGTTTTTTACCCCGATTTTCTTTTTCACTTTTTATTCAAACAGTGTTGACAAGTTAAAATTGGTCTCCAATCTAAATACAACAACAACAACTACAAAAAACAAATACAACAATATTATAATGCACTCACTCACTGAGCGACTGCAATAGTAGCAACAACATCAATATTCAGATGGAATATAAAATAACTACAACAACATCCAGCAGCAGCAATAGCAATAACAACAACAACAACTATTTCATATATAATTTTTTTTTCATCAACAATTCAATGCAACTTTTTTTTATTACAATTTTTTTTGTCTTCCCTTTGTTACAATTGTTGTTGTAGTTGTTGCTGTTACTTTATAATAAAAAAACATTTAATATTCGTAAAAATATAACAGTTACGCACAAAAGTCTTCACATTCCATAAAAATAATTTAAAAAATCTCTATGAAAATTTATATTTATTGTGTCTCAAATCTCTTATCCAAAATTTCATCTTCATTTCGTTACATTACTTTCGTCTCACACTGTCCATCTTTAGATGCAAAATATTAGAATCATACGTGTAATCATTCATACGTTAGTAGAGCAGTCGTAGTTACTTTTACATAATTTTTCATTTCTATTTTTACTTTTTCCATTTGCGAACTCTTCTCTTAACCTTCCTTCGTCACTCTATGGGAAAATGGTGATTCAGAATGCTGACACGATTTATTTAAAACTTTAAAGCGAAAAGAGAATTTCGCAAAAAAGAGTGATGAGTTCAGAAATGCGTTATGAAAAATGTTATAAATATATAATTCAAGTTAGAGAGAAATAGTCGACCAAGTCTAACTGTATACCCTACACCATACAAAAGACATGAAAGATTTTTAACTGGCCCTTGTAGAATATGAATTCATATTTTGTGGTTCCAAAAAAATACACTTGTAAGAAACATGAAATTGATGCCGATATTTATATGCGCTTTTTTAGAAGTGGCCCTTGCATGGAAGCCACGGACATGATCTGATCTTTTTGTGGGAAATTTCATTAAAAAACTTTTTCGATTTACAGGTTTAGGACCCCAATGCATTAGCACATTTCTTGTGGTGTTACCTGAAGTATTATTACAAACATAGGCTTTGTGTTTGGGTCCAATAATTATACTCATATATCAAATTTAATTCAGATTTTTTCAGTCTTCATAACATTCATTACATCGACAGTCAGACGGTACATCGTTATATCGATTCAGAAAGTATTTCTGAAAACAAACATCATCTACAGACAAAAGCATGAAGTATTTGCTGGATCAATGGGAACATTCTAATCCATTTGGACAAGCCAACAATAAATCTTATAAATAATTAAATCATATTCTGACGGCTGATAAGTCAGCGTCAAAAGAGGTCAGCAAATGAAATTAGTCAAAACTGTTAGACCCCATTTGACGCAGTTTAGATGCTGCTTAGCTCAACAGACATATAACCGGTTGTCGCCTTAAAAAACATTAATTTCAAGATCATCTGAGAAGGTCTTAGATCCAAACTACAATTTTCGTGTAATCAGTATAAAACCTAATGTTCTTGGTCCCGATTTGCAACTCACTTCTAGAGGGTGTTAAAATTTTGAAAGGATAATTACGGCATAATTGTATTCGATATATTCAGCGTCTCCCAAGGACAATGTAGGAGTGACAAGGAATGACTGCGAGAGAGATTTGTATCATAATTTTTGATGATCAGGTCAATAAAATCAACGAAAATTATAATATTCGACTCTACCACAAGTTCCAAAGCCGATCAGAAGAATTTTTAAAAACAAGAGATGGAATGGGCTGGATCATTTGCCTTTTAACATGGACGTTTTAGAAGTCATTTGTTTCTATTGACTGAAAATCCCTAAAGGAATGTGTCTCACAACAGATCAGAATATAAGAAATTTGATTAATTTTTACCTCAAAACCAGAGCGAGCAGTTGTTCTCGCAAGGAATCCCATATTACGAGTCAAAAATTTACCGAAAAAGGAAGAAAATTTAAATTTTAAAAATTTTGTAAATTTGTAATTTTTCAAAAGTTTCAAAATTTATGAAAAATGTTCATTGAAAATTTTACAAAAATTTTCTGAGAAAGAAAATTTGAGAAAAATTTTTATGAATAAAAAGATGACGAATTTGAAAAAATGATGAATTAAAAAAATAATAAAAATAATTTTCTTCGAAAGATTTTTATTAAAAATCATTTAAATTTATGAAACAATTTTCAAAGATAAAAATTTATTAAAAAGTTTCTAAATATGAAATTTTGTCAAACAATTTTGAATAAAGAAAATTTATCGATTATTTCTAAAGTTAAAAATTTCAATAAATTGAAAATTTTTCGAAAATTTTTATGAAAAAGAAAATATATTCAAAAAGTTTCGGAAGATGAGAATTTATCAACGATTTTCTAAAGTTGAAATTTTTTTTTAATTTTTTTTTAGAAAAGAAAATTTATTGAACATTTTCTACAGAAGAAAAAGAAGAAGAAAAATTTATCGAAAATGTTAGAACATTTTAGAAATAAAAAAGCAGAGAAATTATGGAAAATTTACCACAAACGAAAATTTAGCGAAAATCTTCAAAAGTCGAAATTAGCGAAAATCTTCTAAATTTAAATATTTGGAAATTTATTGAAAATTTTTTTGAATATGAAAATTTAAAAAATTGAAAATATATTGAATATTTTTTTAAATTTCAAAACTTATTTAAAATTGTCTAATGTTTGAAAAATTTTCGAAATTTACAAAAAATGAAAATATATATAAAAAATGGAAAATGAAAACTTTCTATAGTTGAAAAAGTTTTGGAAAATTAAAAAAAAAATAGAAAATTAAAATTTATCCTTAAATTAAAAAAATTTTAAGTTGAAAATTTATTAAAAAATAGATGACATATTTTTTTAAATTGAAATTTATGGACAATTTTCTAAAGTTGTAAAGAAAAAAATAAAAAAATTTTCCTCAGTCAAAAAAAAATGTATAGAAAATTGTATCTGAAATGGAAATTAGAATATTATAATTTTTGTATCTTGTATCTTTTCCCAGTTGAACTTAGAAGTCTTGCATGCGGTAAGACAAGTCAGTTAATACTACTTAAAAATACAAATATGGATTATAATATGAGTCGAAAATAAAATAAATTTTGTATAGAAAAAATAGCAAATATTGTACCTAAAAAAATAATAAAAAATAATAAAATAAAGTGAGAAAGTATGAGTATCTATGAATGTGTGTTTGTATGTATGTGTTTATACACAGAGGTATTTAAAAAAAAATAACACACCAAAAAAATGTATATACGTCATTCGAAAAAAAATAATAATACACAACACATACAATTACATTATATACTTCATGGACAAGTATATAAAGTATATTATATACAAGAGAAAAGTATATAGAGAGCAAAAAAAAGGTGGTATATAACAAGCATTTATATGTATGATAAATGTATGTAAAAATAAATACGAAAAAAAAAGATAGACAGACCGAAAAAAAATTTTTGCAATGCAAAAAAAAAAAAAAACTGAAAAAAATAAACTTTTCTAGAGCAAAAGTAACAAAAAGAAGCAGAAGAAGAAAAAAAACGAAACAAATGGGAACTAAATTGAAAAAAAAGCTAAAATTAAAAACAACAAAATCATATTCGTTTACATACTCGTATCTCGCCCATTCACTTAAATAACTTGCGAATTCACTCACTAACTCGCTGTTTGTCATAGATATTCACTTGCAAACAAACTAACTCACTCACTCACTCACTCACCTAACGAACAAAATTCCAACAAAAGCACACACACACACATAAATGCCTGTTATTTGGATCCCCCTCCCCCCATCTACTCCCACCGCATTATACTCGTTTTTATTAAAAACAAAAGCAAAGAAGTAGAAAATACCAACAACGACAAATTTCTAAAAAAAACACACACACACAAATACAAACAAAATTCAAGTAAATAAAAAAAACGTGTGTAATTGAAAAGACACAACGTCAATTTGACTGTTTGTCTAAACGTCAAAATAACATAAAAACAAAAAAAATGTAACATTTATTTATACAACCAAACTAACAAACAAACAATCAACCAAACATCTATCCATCGAATACATTTCGTATCTCTCCAACAACAACAACAACTTGTACTCGAAAAAAAATATTTTCAAATGCGTTTGCAAATAACCCAGGCTGACTCTCCCCTTTAATCGCAGACCCAAAAGGTAGAGGTGCTCTTAGAACAACAAACCCCCCCCCCCCCCAAAAAAAAAAAAATCTTAGTTCCCTCAGAATTCTCACTTAGAATGAGCAGTCATTGAGTTGGGGTGTTTTGACTTTGTCCGGCCACTTAAATAATATTAAAGCCAAAAACTGGAAAAAAAAACCCCAAAAACTCAGGAAAACTTAATTTAACTTTAGCAAATTTTCATAGCAAAAGAACAAGAGGGGAGCCGAGTGAAAGGCAGCGACAAAGTCTAACCAACAAAAATAAGTAATTTCATGTAATTGTTAAATGTGAATAAAAGGGATTTTCATGTAAAATGTCTCGAAAAATGAGAATAAGCTGTTTTTGTGAAATAATTATATTACGAGACTAATTATATGCTCAGCATTTAAAAGCTAACAAAAGAAATATACGAGGGTCAAGAGAAAAATGTACTTTTGTTAATCATCTAATGTTCTGCAAGGAAAGTGAAAAACAAATATTTGATTGAGACAAGAGCATGGGAAGGAACTCTTAATGGGTTAGAAGGAAATTATAAATATATTAATGCCTCTAGACAGATCCAAACTGTCAGCAGCTAATCTTTTACATAAGCAAACCGTAGAAACTCGAAAATTTAATAAACAAAGAATGTCAGGCTAATAGAGAATTAAATATCCTTAGTGTACAGCCGTTTTCTCAAAATGTACAGCTGTCACTAATCAGCTGGTTGCTCTGCAAAAATAATAATAATAAGAATTAATATTTTCCGGTTATAGGAGAAGACAGGTCAGGTTTATAGATTCAAATGAACCTAGTGCACAGCGATAATGTACCAGTGTACAGCTGTCACTAAACAAGTCATTACTTTACAAAATGGAAGGATATTTTACATTGAACGCTATAAAAAATGATGACGAAAGATTGCTCAACTAGGAAGGCAATAAAATAGGTAACCTGGTTTCCTCACGCACTTTACAAAAGGAAATAAAAGTCCTTATATTTCTAGACTAGAAGTTAAAGTGCTTGTTTACAAAGCAAGCATTTCAAGCAACGCAGATTCGAATCGGACAGTAGGGAAAATCAATGTTAATCTTCAAATAATAAAAATATTTCCCCCAAACTTATAAAAAATATCGAAGAAATCTGATGGTCAACTTGACTTTAGCGGAAAATGGAGAATGTTAACAAAGCTACAACAGAGTCATAAGTCAGTTAATTTCGCCATTCCACCTTCTGAGGAAGTAGAGGGAATTGAAAATTCGAAAGTTACCCACTACAACGTTAAAGATTACAGATACATTAATTGAACAAGAAGGCTCAACTGAATCAAATTCTGAGATCTTTCCATATCGATAATACGTAACGTCCTTGGTCGTCTTATCCTTTAAATCAACTCGGCTTTGAGTCATACTCTTGAGAAGTTCAAAGGCAGTCAGTTGATGTACAGTTAATGATTTTCGCGAATGTGAAAGTTACGGTTAAAGAATTAAAGATAATTATGATCTTCTGCTTAAAAATTCTGATCACTCAGAAATCGTAAGGAACTTTTCTCCGTTCAGCTTTCATAGAATATCTAATGGTGTTGCTCAAACTGACAACTAACCTGGAAGGAATTATTGTTTTCTTTCTACAAAATACCGATCAACATCAAAATTCACTAAAGTATCTTTCTTCAAGTTTAATTTATGTCAATGACATAAATTAAACGTGACAAAAGTACAAAGAGCGAGTGAGTCCAATCTGTACAATATAAACCTCAAATGTGCAATTTGGTAGTTCTTTTTTTATTAATATTTGAAATGTAAGGACGAATGAGTGAAATGATAGATGTTCAGATTATGATCGATTTTCAAACGATCGCAGATTCCAAAATGCGGCTGAATTGTTTTTGAAAATAAATCTGCAACTTATGATCGGCTGGAGGAATTTCCTTGAAATTAATTGTAATGATAACAGAGAAGTGAAGCATTACAACTTTGAGAATTTGAACATCATGGAGTCTATATGGGCGGGGTCAGTAGGGTGCAAATGGGTTATCCTTTATATTAATTGTATAATTCATGTAAATCCATCCAGTCAGCCGATCAAAAGTTACAGATTTAATATGCAAAAAAGTGATTCTGCTTCACTGCGAGAGAAAGAGAGATAGAGAAAGAGAGAGAGAAAGATTTTTGATTTGGAATTTGAATATTCTAACGACTCAAACATTTCATGAAAGATCATTAGAGTGATCTCTATGGGAAATTTGTGATCAATACTTTTAAAGGAATAATTGTATCAATCTGAGGTTGGATCTTTAAATGATGATTCGTTTCATAAAACAGCCCTAAAACAAAAACGTGAAACAGGGAAGGAAACCAAATGAAGGCTATCGAAATTTTACTATACGTTATCCAAATCCTCAACCTAAATTTGGTTTTTGTTATGTGAAACCTTTCTGAATCGGATTATTTAACCTTTAAATACATAAATCAATCACAATTTTAAGGGAATGAAAAAAAGTCAGACAATCGCAAACAAGATTCAACAGCTGAAAAACGCTATTATTGTGGAAAGTATCAGATTTTAAGACGCATTTTCAATAAAAATAATTGATAGAATTTTTCAAGGGTCACAACAACAAATAAACCACCCTGCAAAAAACTAAACAGGGTGTTTTCTATTAAATAATTAAGAATAAACAAATAAATTCATAAGAAATAGAATGACTCATACTGTTGCATCTTAACCTCAAAAACATGTTGAAAATTTTCCATCCAAAATGAATTTTTTTTCCTTCAAATTATTAACTTTTCCTAAATTTCTAACCTAAAAATACAACACTTAAGATACTTTTAAGTATCTGGCAAATAAATGACCAGGTACCCACAGGGCGTTCAAGGAGTGTGAGTGTGTGTGTATGTGCGATTTTTATAATTTGCGTTTAATTTGGAAAAGAAAAAACATAAATTAAAAAGGAATTTCAGAAAAGAAAGAGTAAAATGAAGGAAAGGAAATGCAAAAAAATAAAAACAAACAACCCTTAAAGGCGAAATAAATATAAGAAAATAATAATAATAATAATAATAATAATAGATGTTAAGAGGAGGACAGAACAAAAAACAAAGTGGAGAATTGAATTTCAAATTCCATGTTGAAATCCATAAAAATAATGTGAAATGAAATGAAATGAAAACGAGTCATAATTACGCATTTAAAATTTAAATGGAAATTAATTTTCTAAAGACACGAGAAGATACGCAACAAAGAAGTATGTGTGTATGTGAGAGAGTGTGTGTGTAATAAATAGCTTGAGAATGAATTAATTTCAATGAAGAGAAGTAGAAGTAGAAGAAGAATGAGTGTCAGGAATTGTTTTCAATTGGTTTTTATTTCGTTAAACGTAGAAAAGGTGAATTGAAGCGAAAAATTAAGCTGAAGATTAAAATCGTCTCATAATGAAAAGATATAAGCAAATAAGTGTAGGTAAGTAAACAACAACTAATGGATTGGCTTACACATTAAGAAGAAGAGAGAACAAAAACATAAAAACACCATTTCCTAAGTAAATCCAGAGGTTTATGAAGAGTCTTCACCCAAACATCCAGATACATATTGATAACTCTTTGCATCTGAAATCAATTGAATACTGTCTTTATTCCGAAGCTTTTATCTGTGATGATCCTAAAATGATCAGTTGTTGGACTTAACAAAGTTGGCAACTCTTCTGTCACATTATTGCGAATATCGTTATGTTTCCGAAGAAGCAATTGGGCGTCCATATCAGATGTTTTCACACTCTGTTATCATAATGACCTAAACAATCCGAATTCCACGAAAAACTTCTCGATTAAAATGTCCATTTTTATTAAACTCTTGAAATTGCCGACTGCCTTTGCATCGGAAATCAATTGTACACTGTTGTTTTTCAAAAGCTTGAATAGAAGATGATCGCGAAATGTTCGGTTGTTGGACTCAACAAAGTTGAAAACTCTTTTGTCACATTATTGCAAATATCGTTATGTTTCCAAAAAAGCAATTGGGCGACCAAGTCCACGAATAGCCTTCGATTTGAATGTTCATTTTTTGTAAAACTCCTCCATAATTTTAACCAGTCCCCCAATTGTGAATACATCTACTTATGCCTAAAACTGAATCTATGAAGTGGGTCAAACAATTTCACTTGTGAATCACAATCCTTTAGTTTCGTAGTAATTTGCGAGAAGAATTCATTTCATTTAAAGGGAGGCTTACTGAATCTAAGAAGTGGGTCAAACAATTTCACGCGTGACTCACAGTCCTTTAGTTTCGTAGTAATTTGCGAGAAGAATTCATTTCATTCAAAGGGAAGCTTACTGAATCTAAGAAGTGGGTCAAACAATTTCACGCGTGAATCACAATCCTTTAGTTTCGTAGTAATTTGCGAGAAGAATTCATTTCATTCAAAGGGAAGCTTACTGAATCTAAGAAGTGGGTCAAACAATTTCACGCGTGAATCACAATCCTTAAGTTTCGTAGTAATTTGCGAGAAGAATTCATTTCATTCAAAGGGGAGCTCGTCTAAGTCTTTAAAGGAATCTAAATAGTTTGAAGAGTTCTTGCTCTAATTGAAAAGGAGGATTACTCATCGTCATCTCAACCATTCTCAGAAATTTCATGGCCAATAGAGCAAAAAGATTTAGATTCTTTTCAAACTATTCCCACGTGATTAAATGCTTCGCAAAGGGATAACGAATTTATTGCTTTAAATCAATTCAAAAAAATCGTAAAGATTATTTCTTTAGAGTTTAAAGTTTCGAATGGAACCAACTTATATTAGATACGGAAACTTTAAGTGAAAGAACATGTCATGTCCGCCAGGAGGAAGACCACATGAAGAAAATATTGTTTGATTGCGAACACATTCTACTAGAAGAACATTTTCCATCACATCGTTACGTTTGCTTTATGTACAGTTCAACATAATCTAATCAGTCCAAACTAGAAGCTGTACCCTGTTATGCTTTGTTATTAGTGTGTATTCTTAATAATTGTAATACAAATGGATCTCAGCCTGAGAGAAGGCGATAAGGTCAAGAGAAGACCAAATAGTTTGCATCGTAACTATTTCATCATCGTTAAGAAAACATCAATCTTGAAAAGATGCGTACGAAATTGCAGAGAACTTCTTATATAAAATGTAACCCTTTCAACATGAAGGATGATCTCTAGAATGTCTTAGTTCCGTCAATTCAAAGACTACGATTTCGATATCCAAGAAAAACTTTGCAAAACCATTAAACTCTTGTCTAAAATATATACTTCTATTCCAGCTGGATATATTATGCGATTTAGAGTCAGTTTGAAGTAAAATAAGTTTGGTCAAAGATGTTGATTTCGATGCTCGTTTAAGTCTTGACTTAGAGGATTCTTTCTACAAGGAATCAGATATGATCTTTTATGATTTAAAGAGTTGATCTCTTTGTAATTGGCAACTTAGAGAGGAACCTTTAAGTAAAATAAGGTTGCTCGATTGATTTCAATATTCCATTAAAGAAGTCTCCAAAAACTTTTCATATCATAAAGCTTTGATTTGAAGGAAGTATGATAATGCTTGCTTACATCATGATTTGATTTTTTTGGGGGATTTTCTCAAATGCTTCACAGTTGAGATTCCATGTGATCAATCAGCTAACTTATGATGTATGATATGCTCAGTTTTAAATGCATTTCTCTCATGATCGCTCTAAGGAACATTTAAATCAAATATTCCTAAGAGCGACCATGAGAGGAAATACCAATTCCCCTCTCATTACCTTTCTCTTTCATGGTTTGATAAGTTACCTTAAATTTATTTTTAACCTTCATTTGCTTCCATTGGAAACCGATCACATCAAACATCACCTCACGATCAATATCGATTCCGATATTTTTTTTTAAATATTCTTAATTTCTAAAAATTCAAATTCTGCATTTAGCAAACGGTGTTTAAGTCAAAATACTTCGTGAAATAATAGAGATCTTTCCTGTATTCATTTCGCTTCGAGGATTATATAACAGATAACCTTGAGAATTCCAGTGATAATAGAGCATTAATTTTAAGGGTTAAATTTTTATGTTACAAAATAAAATAAAATAAAAAAACAACAAAGCTAATTTGAAACATTTGGAACTGAGCAAAACAGAATTTATTTCTTAACTGTAAAATAATTTCAAATTAAATTGTATGCAAAGAAGACATTTAAAAGGCGGGTATACATTTTTCAAGACCAAACAAAATACTCACAAATATCAGCTGTCAATTTTTATTATTAAATTTTCAAATTCCAAGGGGGGGGGTGGTATGAAGAGATGAGGTCAAATAATGATTGACAAAGAAAGAAGTAGATGTTATGAAACAGAAACAGAATTAATGACTCCTCTAACAAATTGTTATGGAAAATTCCATAAAGATTTTAGAAAATGAACAAAATGGAATAAAATAAATATGAAAATACTTGAAATAGAATGAATTTGTTGTGAGATATTGAAGTGTTAAATGTTAACATTTTTCAAATGATTACAATCTAATAGATATAATACAAGTGCTGACTCATGGACTGGTGACTTTGAAAAGGGAGAAATGAATAAAAAGATGAATAAAGAGAATTTGAAATAAAATTTAAAAAATTTTCAGAATATAAATGAGATCTAAACTTGAATCTGTCAATTTAAACACGATGATATAGACAGGAACCTGGGAGTGGTCGTATAAATCCGCTCAGAAAATTAAAAGTTGAGCATAAAAGAACAAAGCAACACCACGTTGGCGATCATTTGCTGATTGATCGCGATAGCAAGTGGTTTATATATGTACGGCCAATAGGCTCTTGCGAGTCACAGGTCAAAAGCCTGTAACCAGTTACCCTCAATTAAACTGATCCCATACTCCGATTGCGGATAAAAATCTCTTTATGAGGGAACATATTTTAAAACTCAAATTAGATCTCTGCCTCACATAACATAACATTATTAGTCCCGTTATTTTAAACACTAAGAATTCGCCATTGACGATTTTACAAGTCACAGTAGTGCTAAATTGTCATTCTTCTATATCAAACGCAAAGAACATTTTCTTTTCAAATTACTCCCCAAATAATTCCTAAACAATTAAATGCTTTGTAGAAGGAGGAATCTCATGGACCAGGTCTTGATTTGGATGCATTTCTCTAAAGGAAGTCGTTATAAACATTAAGATTTCGCTTTTAATAATTAAGGAAAGGCCACAAGTCTCGGAAAAGCTGAATTGGATGTATTTCTCTGGATGCTTTGCAAAAAAAGGAATCTCAGGGACTATAGTTTGAAGGTGTTCGAGGTGAAACAATAACTGTTTCACCTCCAGGCAGCTGCTCTAGCTGAAGCTTTCTCTTCACTATGACAATCCAAAGAAAATATTGTGATGACTTTTTATCACCAATTCCGATTATGTAAGAGATGTTTTTTTCGCTTCAAAGTCAAGGATTTCTAATTATGACAGGAAAAAGTTTAGTAAAGTCATCAAGTCTTATCTGGGAGGCAATCCTCTTTAAAGTAGTATACTTTCGATCTGTTCTTCCCAATCTTAAGGCTATTGAACAAATAGAGGGCTTCCGAGTTTGGATCGGCTCCGTTTTTCAGGAAAAATTCTACAGGATTTTTGAAGCGAATAGACGTCAAGTTTGATTTCGATATTCACATAAACGAAGCCTCAAATTACTTGCAAAATCATAAAGTCTTGAGTTGGAGAAATTTTTCTATCAAGAATTGCAATCTGTTCCTCCCAGTATAAAGGATCATGTTCTCAACTCTGTATACTACTTTTTTTGCAGAGGTTATGCAGCTTTTTTGAAGTGCATAGATTTTGAGTTTCGGTTTTTACAGAAAGCTTTCCCTCAAACGCAAATAAATTTCCTCTGAGTGTCTTTGTAAAGGCCTCATTAAATAAAGGAAGCATTAAAATACTTTCAAAGTCCTGGCATGAAGACACTTCTCTACTAAAAAATCACAAAAAATCTCCAAAATATCTGCAATTCGGCAAATCATATGCAAAAAGATCAAATTTTAAAATATTTTTTATAAAATTTGGATTTAGAAGTGATCAGTATTCGAAAGCTATAGAATTTGCTTAAGATAAAAATCTGTAAACGAAAGAATTTGGGAACAAAATTTCACATTGATCTCCCTATATATCTATCTATCTTTCTATCTATCAGTCTATCTATCTATCTATCTATCTATCTATCTATCTATCTATCTATCTATCTATCTATCTTATCTATCTTTTTATCTATCTTTATCTATCTATCTATCTATCTATCTATCTATCTATCTATCTATCTATCTATCTATCTATCAATCTATCTATCTTTTATCTATCTTTTATCTATCTATCTATCTATCTATCTATCTATCTATCTATCTATCTATCTATCTATCTATCTTTTTATCTATCTTTTTATCTATCTATCTATCTATCTATCTATCTATCTATCTATCTATCTATCTATCTATCTATCTATCTATCTATCTATCTATCTATCTATCTATCTATATCTATCTATCTATCTATCTATCTATCTATCTATCTATCTATCTATCTATCTATCTATCTATCTATCTATCTATCTATCTATCTATCTTCTATCTATCTTCTATCTATCTATCTATCTATCTATCTATCTATCTATCTATCTATCTATCTATCTATCTATCTATCTATCTATCTATCTATCTTTATCTATCTATCTATCTAACTATCTATCTATCTATCTATCTATCTATCTATCTATCTATCTATCTATCTTTATCTATCTATCTATCTATCTATCTATCTATCTATCTATCTATCTATCTATCTATCTATCTATCTATCTATCTATCTATCTTTTATCTATCTATCTATCTATCTATCTATCTATCTATCTATCTATCTATCTATCTATCTATCTATCTATCTATCTATCTATCTATCTATCTATCTATCTATCTATCTATCTATCTATCTATCTATCTATCTATCTATCTATCTATCTATCTATCTATCTATCTATCTATCTATCTATCTATTTATCTAACTATCTATCTATCTATCTATCTATCTATCTTTTTATCTATCTATCTATCTATCTATCTATCTATCTATCTATCTATCTATCTATCTATCTATCTATCTATCTATCTATCTATCTATATATCTATATATCTATATATCTATCTATCTATCTATCTATCTATCTTTTATATCTATCTTTCTATCTATCATCTATCTTTCTATCTATCAGTCTATCTATCTATCTATCTATCTATCTATCTATCTATCTATCTATCTATCATCTATCTATCTATATATCTATATATCTATATATCTATCTATCTATCTATCTATCTATCTATCTATCTATCTATCTATCTATCTATCTTTATCTATCTTTCTATCTATCAGTCTATCTATCTATCTATCTATCTATCTATCTATCTATCTATCTATCTATCTATCTATTATCTATCTATCTATCTATCTATCTAATCTATCTATCTATCTATCTATCTATCTATCTATCTATCTATCTATCTATCTATCTATCTATCTATCTATCTATCTATCTATCTATCTATCTATCTATCTATCTATCTATCTATCTATCTATCTATCTATCTATCTATCTATCTATCTATCTATCTATCTTTTATCTATCTATCTATCTATCTATCTATCTATCTATCTATCTATCTATCTATCTATCTATCTATCTATCTATCTATCTATCTATCTATCTATCTATCTATCTATCTATCTATCTATCTATCTATCTATCTATCTATCTATCTATCTATCTATCTATCTATCTCTATCTATCTATCTATCTTTATCTATCTATCTATCTATCTATCTATCTATCTATCTATCTATCTATCTTTCTATCTATCTATCTATCTATCTATCTATCTATCTATCTATCTATCTATCTATCTATCTTTATCTATCTATCGGTAATCCATGCAAAAAATAGATAAATGACTTGATTATTTATATTAGAAATTAATTTTCTTAAATCGTATGCCCTAAAATCACATTCGACGACGTCCTAAAATGAAATAGTTAAAGCTGGTCACATATGAGGATTCTTAATTTGTAATGATTTATAATCGAAAGATACATAGAATTTGATTAAATAATTATTTTTTATAATAAAATTGAAAATTTCACTTACATTAATATCCTTATAGTAGACATAGTAAATGCCGGTATTATTTAAATCCGTTTTCAAATCGTTATAATTATAATCACCTTCCGATGTATAGAAAAAATTCTCTTGTTGATGAGGCTGCACAGTTGTCGGATGATAATAAGACCAATTTTGCATTGCAATATAATTTTAAAGACGATTTCTTTTGGTTCAAATTTTTTTGCGATATATTTTTTTCACTTTTGTTTTAATTATTTTTTCAAATTTCTTTTTATAAAGATTCACTTAATTTTTTAAAATTATTTGTTGAGATAAAAATTATATATTAAATATCAAGCAGATTGTGTCCGATGTTGAAAGAAAGTTATTGGGATTTTTTTTTTGGAAAACTAAATCAATTTGAAAACGTTTAGACTGAATGTTAAAATGCTTATTCTTTGGATTATATGATCATTATCTCGAACCCTGTTAAATGCATAAAAGATCCTCCAAAAAATATATATAATTTTCGGGATCTTATCTAACCTAATGAAAATAAATCTCAAGAGGGTATATAAACATTGAAATTCTGCGCTGAGAAAAACCACATATATATTCTTGCAACAAATCAAAATTTGCGTCGATATAACCATCTGCTCGTCAATCTGTCCGTTGTCGGCAAGCTGACATCCGGGTGAATTATCAGTGCTGGATAAAAATTTGCCCGATATCTGTGCCAACTTCGGAACTTTGGAAAGAACTTCAGTACATTTTTTTGATAAAAAATTTTGAAAGACAGCTGCGGTCAAAATAATAGCACCAATCATATCTTCATTGCTGATTTGTGTTTTTTTTTTTCCATGAATATTTTTTTAACCACAATTTTGCAGTCCCGTTATTCAAAGTAAATTCTCGGAAAAAACACTGTACTCCAAAAAAGCGTGAACTCATTAAAAAACATGGTTCTGATGAACAAACTTATGCCGAAATTAGAAATTACCTACAAATTAAAGCTAAGTAGTCGTGAATGTACAACTGTGGCGATATCTTTAATGATTCATCCTATATTACGACTAATAAAGAAGGCGACATTTACCTCAACTGCGTGGAATAAAAAAGTATTTAATCTGTCTATAAGTGAAGAAACTATATCAGAAGTCTTAGGGAATATAATTTGAAAGCCCATAGACCTTACAAATTGCCTCTCTTTACTGCTCCGCATATCTCAAATAGACTAAAGTTTGCTAAAACTTACTTGGTTTGGGGTATATGGAAAAAGGAGAGAAATATTCTGTGGACCGATGTGTCTAAAATATTTTTATCTTTACGAAGATCTTCTAGCAACGAATATAATCAAAAATTAACAACAAAATCTTTCAAACACGATGGTTCCAGTCTTATGGTATGGATGTGCTTTTCGCACTATGGGGTTGGACCTATTTACCGTATTAAAACTATTATGGATGTGTCGGAATATGTGAAAATATTAGACGAAGTAATGCCGAATGCATCTGAAGAAATGCTACTGATTTGGGCCACGCATACCAGCAAAATAGCTGAAGAGATGTTAAGGAGTGACTGTAATGAAATTGCCTGTCCAGTCTCCCGATATAAATCCAATCAATAAAAAAATAAAAGAAGATGTCGGTAATTAAACCCACCAATAATAGTAATCTTTACACCATTTTACAGCAGTAACTCTTTTATCCTGGAAAGGTGTCAGAATGTAGTCGGTGATTCAATGGGAAGGCGATATTGCTAACAAAAGAAGTTCTACAAAATGTTAAAAATTAATTGTAAGTTCGATTCGGTAAAATAGCACTATAAATTTAAACAAAAATTATTTATTTTTGATTTTTTGTTATAGTTGAACCCGGGTGGTGCTATTATTTTGACACCAAATTTTGTCAATTATTCTGGAAATAGAAATTTTCTTCCTTTCTGTCTTTTTTAATAAGTTTTGATTTTATTAAACCATAAAAAAAGAACAAAATGTGCTTTATAAAAGAAGACGTATGTATGTGGTGCTATTATTTTGATCGCAGTTGTAAGTTGGAATATTGTTAGTCCACTCAAATACAAACTATTATTTTCATTCAAATGGCTTTTATGACTTATTAAAAAAGACTTATGTTTGTGGTGCTATTATTTTGTCCGCAGCTGTCCGTTTGAATATTGTTGGTCCACTCAAATACAAACTATCATTTCCATTCAAATGGCTTTTATGACTTATTAAAAAAGACTTATGTTTGTGGTGCTATTATTTTGACCGCAGCTGTACGTTGGAATATTGTTGGTCCACTCAAATACAAACTATTATTTTCATTCAAATGACTTTTATGACTTATTAAAGAGGACTTATGTTTGTGGTGCTATTATTTTGAACGCAGCTGTACGTTGGAATATTGTTGGCCCACTCGAATACAAACTATTATTTTCATTCAAATGACTTTTATGACTTATTAAAGAAGACTTATGTTTGTGGTGCTATTATTTTGACCGTAGCTGTACGTTGGAATATTGTTAGCCCTCTCAAATACAAACTATCATTTTCATTCAAATGGTTTTTATAACTTATTAAAGAAGACTTATGTATGTGGTGCTATTATTTTGAGCGCAGCTGTAAATTGGAATTTACACTCAAATACAAGCTAATTGTCAAGCTCAATGATTACTGGTTGATTAGTGGATATTGTCCTCAGAAGTTTCCTATTATATCGGTGTAGTAGAAAAAACATTTCCAGACTGATATCTGGCATTTTTGCTATTAAAAGTAAATGGAATTAACTCATTCAAATTATAAAATCATAATAAACAGTTATATATTTTTCATCACAATTAGAGAAATTCTAAAAATCGGTTCAGCTAAAGATGTGTCAGATTTGATAAGTTACATCGATATTTGTTAAGAAGACAATTCGAATTAATTATGTGAATGTGTGTATGCCACTATGGGAGTGTTGAATGTAGTGAAGGGTTTCGAAGATTCGTCACTTGATTCATTCACCTCTTTGTTTTATTACAGTTTTATTGCGTTTTCTAAAAATCACTAAAAGAGTAAATACAAAAAGAAAAAATATATATAACAGACTTTAGACTTTAAATGGTTCTAATGGTGGTTGTTGATGTGTTGGTCACTGTTTATGATGATACTGTGACTGTGACAGTAAAACTGATTTAATATATACTTAATACATTTGAGGTTAGTTAAGAAGGGGAATTTCGATATCGAAAATAATGTTTGGTTAGGTTGAGTTGCTGATTTTTTTCTTACTGTTTTTCTGATTGAAATTTTTGTTTTTGTTTTTTCTTTTTTATTATTTTGTTTTGATTTCATTTAATTTGTTTTCCTTTTATTCTTTTAATTCTTAACTCAAACTCTTGTACTCTTCCTCTACCCTTCTTGAAGCTCTTTAATTTAAGACTTAAAATGCCTGATTGTTTTTTTAGTTTAATATTGAACTAGAAGAAATGCCATAATCGGCTATGTCGAATCTTTAATACCCTACACCACAAATGTCTGTGAAGTAAATACATTATGTCTCATATTTTTTCTTAAATTTAATACAGAAACACTTAATGAGTTATAAAATTAGTTATATTTTTGTCTATAACTTTTTTCTACTGAACCGATTTTGAATGATAATGAAGTACATTTAGGAATGATAATGAAGTACATTTGATTTAATTTTATGTCAAAATTTCATTCTAAATTTGTCGTTTTAAAATAGACAATTTTATGAAAATTCTTCTCTTAAATATAAAGGTTGCATCAGATATCGATTATTAGCTTTTAATATACATAACCGATTTTGCTTTTTAAATAGGAAACTTCTCAGGACTATAAAAAAACAATCAGATCTAATTTCATTGAGCTCTTCAATCTAATTTGACGATTTATAATGGACAATCTTAAAAAAGTTCTTTGCCTGAACCTAAAGATAGCATCAGATATCGTCTATATATTTTAATATACTAAACCGATTTTGCTATTTTTAAATAGGAGACTTCTAAGGACTAAAGCAAATTCTGAGGCCAAATTTCATTAAACTATTATGGACTTAAATTTTGATTTGATGCAAGAATATATATACATTAAGGTGTCTAAAATAATTCCTTCTTAGCATTGCATATGGAATGACAAAGTTAATATACCCTCCTCTTTACTGGTGTGGTGGTGGAGGGTATAAAATAAACTCAAATTGACTATCGACAACGTACAAACATTTTGCTTTTTTATTCACTTATTTTTTGATATCGAAAGAATCGTGCAAACATTATATTATTATTCTTATTATTATTATTATTGTGTTGTTGTTGTTATATATATAAACAAAAACAACTAAAAATTTCTAGAAGTATAAGAAGTATGAACCAAATCAGGGTATAAAATAGCAGCGTAAAAAGGAAAAATTATAATGTGAAATGTGTGTAAAATAAAAGTGAATACAAAAACAAAAACAAAAAATTATATGTTTGTAATGTAAATGTAAATGTAAATGTAAATATTCAAAATTATATTTAACTTAAATAAACTCAAATTGTATGTATCTGTGTTTCATTATATATACATAAATCTATGTATGTTTATATGTACGTATGTATGTATGTTTGTATGTATGTATGTATGTATGTATGTATGTATGTATGTATGTACATAATGTATATGTTATTTTGTACATAAACGGAAATAAATATTGTAACCCTGAAGACAAAGAAATTTCACTTTATCCGTAAATTTGTACGAAAAGTGCACAATGTTGTGAACGAATAAAAACAAAACAACAAACGTTATATTTATTCGTTAAATGTCATGTGACTATTTTTAGTTTATTCACTATTTTCATAAAAAACAAAAAAAAACTAGATATGACTAGAAACGAAATTTCTGTACCCTAAAGTCGTCATTCCAAAAGTGAAAAGAAAAATCATCTAAAAGTTTTTTCGTTAAAGTTACAACACTGGTGTATTCAGAAAAAAACGTTATTTTCAAGAATCCGATTTTCGAGTTATTCGAAAATCATCAAAAAATTTTTTCGTTAAAAAAAAATTTATTTTCAGAAACCCGGTTTTCGAGTTATTCGAAAATCATCTAAAAACAACGAGTAAAAAACTGACAGAAAAAAACCCTGCATGTCGAATAATTCGAAAAGAGACAAATTATTCTAAACGAAATTATTCTAAGTCGATTTTCTGAAATGCAAAAAACGGTTAAACGGTTTCACAAAAAAAAAACCGGAACCCAAAACAACGGTTAACCGGTTTCGGTTTTTGAATACACTCTTTAAAACTGCTGTCATTTGGATACAAAAATTGTTATATGGGAAATTTATTTGTCTAGGCTATAATTTTAAAGGATCTGTTCTACAGATTATTTATATGGGATCTTCCACAAAATATTTAAATTTTATAAAAATCGAAATTTTACCTATTTTTTTTTAATTTACATTTAAAATTGAATGAGACCTATGAACATGTATATAAGAGCCCAAAGTGAAATCTTAGCGAATTTTTAGCCGGAAAGTTCTTTAAACATAACGACTTTTTATTTATATGAAATTTTCCGAATAAGATATTTTATGGGAGTTCTGGACCAAATTTATAAAATTTTAACACATCATTTTATCTGTTTCAGTACCCTTCTTCAAGAGATCGGTCAGTAATCAGTAAAGAGTGAAAATCTTTAGAGAATTTAAAAATCGAGAGCCTTAGAATTTAAATTAAACTGTTATTAAAAGAATTTACTTTCATTTTTTTATTAAAATTAACATTTTTATCAATTAAAATTTTTGCAAAAAAAGTAATTTTTGCCAAAAAATTTTTTCTGTTAAAAATTAAAATTTTAAACAAAAAACTCAAGCTTTAATAAAAAACTATTAAACTTTTTTAAAAAATTAATTTTTTTATAAAAATTTCATTAAAAAATCACAAAAATTCCAATTTTTATAAAAAATTCTATTTTTTATTAAAAAATCACATTTTCATTAAAAATTCCAAATTTCACCATATTTTAACTAAAACAAATTTTTACAAACATTTTTCCAAAAAAAATTCACTTTCTTAATTTTTTTATGAAAATTGCAAATTATTTCCAAAAATATAATTTCAAGATATTTTTTACTTAAATTTTAATTTCCATTTTTTACTTATTTTTTATTTTTTTTACTTAAATTTTAATTTTCAGTAAAAATTAAAATTCCAAATTTTTAGAAAAAAAAGTCACATTTTTACCAAAAATTCAGATTTTCATTTAAAAACTCAAACTTTTGCAAAACTATATATTCAAACCTTTTCCGAAAAAATAATAATTTAAAATTTTTATAGAAAATCGAAATTTAAAAAAAAATCTAAAATTAGACTTTCAACTAGAATTTTTAATTTCGATACAATCGCTCAAATCGCTAAAACAACAAAAATATCTAATTGTCTTAGAAAAACAATAAACTTTTAAAAAATAAATAGTCATTTAAACAAAAAAATCACCAAAATGTAATTGAATGATAAAATCGCCACTATGGAACTTTGACAAAAAAAGCGCTACTTAATAACAAGAATGAGAAAAATCGCTGTTATGTAAACAAATCGTGTGAAGTCATTGAAAATACATTAAATATTATTTTGACAATAATGTCAAAATCAGTGAAATTAAAAAAAAAAGCGTTTAAATATCAAAAAATCTACAAAAATCGTAAAAGATCGAAATATTTGACAAAAATCTGAAAATTCACAAAACGTTAACTTTTATAAAATGTGATTAAGAAACCGTCAAAATAAAATTAAATCATAGAATCAAAATGGAACCATTGTCAAAAAATAATGCCCACAAAAGATTGCTAGTAATTCAAGGAAACAAAAAACGCTAAAATGCAAAAAATCGCTAAAACATAAACAAAAAATTTAAAAATTGTACCAAAAGAAATGTGAAATCATTGCAAATATTTAAAATCTTGTAAAAAAGAAGGGAAATATTTAAGAAATAAAAATAGAGATTTTATGAGAAAATCGCTAAAATGTATGTCAACGACTAAAAAAGTGTAAAAATTTGAAATAAACTTAAACTTCAAATTGTAATAACACTAAAAAAACCTAGATGGATCCATATTTAAAAGAAAATAGTTCCCATAAATAAAAATTGGAAATAAGCAACCAAAAGAAAAAAATAATAAAAAATCGGTAAATTATCAAAAAATCGCTAAAATGTATTAAATGTCAAAATGTAGACTTTAAATAAAATAAACCATCAAAATAACATTGAATGATAAGATCGCTAAAATGAAACTGACAAAATATCGCTAGTAATGCAGGTAAACAAAAAAAAAAAACGTCAATAAAAAATCGTTTAAATGTAAAGAAAACGCTAAAACAGTAAAAAAATCAAAAAACGCTTAAAGAAAATAGTGAAAATCAAAAATTCAGATAAAACTTATGGGTGAAGATTTATCTTCCAAATCCCATCAAAACTGTGGGGTTTTAAATTAAAGTTACTTGTAGATACTTAATTTATCTCCAATTGGTATCCGATATCTAGAGAATTCTCTCATTTTCTGCTGCTGCTTCTGTTATAAATTATTTTATTTATTTTTATATTTTTCACAAAATTCAAAATAAAATAATCAAAATCAAAATAAGAAAAAGAAAAAAGAAGCAGCAACAACAAATGAGGAAAAAATAGAAATAAAATGAAAAAAGGTTAGAAAGAAGAAGAAGAAGAAAAATAGAGTACGTGACTTTTTGTAAAATCTCTTATCTACAAAAAAAAACGTAATTAGAGCTCTGGTGAATTGTATTGTTGTCACTTCACAATATTCTTTTATTTTTTTTCCATAATCTTTAATTAATATTATTTTTATTGTATCAACTAAAAATAATTTTATAAAAATATGAACTTTAATTATTTCCCCCCCCCAGTTTTATAGAGAAGTGCGGGCAGTTTAGATTCCATAATGGTGCTCTTTTTTTGGATTTTCTAATGCGGAAATGATCACCAAACGTCACACATTTTTATAGGGGATCAGCATTTATGGTAAAACTACTGTTCAAGTGACTGTTATGGACTGAATACAAAAATATCTGTTGAGAATTTTAAATAAATTTTGTGATTGATTTGTTTGCCAGAATTTTGTTTTCATTCTAGATCACGCATTTTATAACCTTAATAATTGATCATTTTATGGGTGGATCATGGCGTAGTGTTTTCCAAAATAATGTTGCCTTTGTTTTATAGTTTTATGAAAGGAAAAAACCAGGTGTTGTATTCCTAAGAAATAGGGGGCTGGGTTTGATGAAATATACTCTGCTTATAACCATCAATTTTCCTTTATTATAAATTACAGTGGTTCCAAAACGCTTTTTGACAATAATTCTAAAACTATGGAACTGCTGAATATGAAATGTGAAATCTCGCATAAACATTCTTGAGTTGTTTTCCACTTATCTAGCTGGATAAGAAGTTTTTTGCAGTTTCTGGAAATAAGGGGGGACCTCCAAAGTAGGCCACCTCTCTTAATGAAATTTTTAAAAATTCACCAAAAATGATATGTTTGATTTAAATGGAAAAATTTTAGGTGGTGAATTTCTAAGAAAAGGATTTGAGTTTGAAGAAACAAAAGCTTATCATCTTGATTCAAAATAGTGTACAGCTGCCTTAAAAAGTGCGTTTTCTGGTAATAATTCTTTAATTTTTTTGGAGAAGTCTCGCATAAACATTCTTGTACATCAGTTATCTGGGTAGAGAACAAATTCTTTGCAGTTTCAGGAAACAAGAGGTGGCCCTCCTCGCTTATTTAAATTTTTAAAAAGTCACCAAAAATTATATTTTTGATTTAACTGGAAATATTTTAGGTGGTGAATTTCTAAGAAAAGGATTTGAGTTGGAAGAAAAATATTCTTCTGTAAATCTAACAAAAACTAATTTTCTTAATTCAAAATGGTGTACAGCTGCCTTAAAAGGTGCGTTTTCTGGAAATAATTCTTTCATTTTAGAATCACTGAATATTTTTCCATGAATTTCACATTCTTTAGATGTGTTCCACCTGTCCCGGAGTAACACAGGTTCCTTGTGGGTCAAGAAGACTAAGAAAGTTATAAAAAATTTAAAATTGACGGATTTCATTTGAATTGCTTAATTCTTAGGTTAGAATTATTAAACATCACTTAACTCAAAAATAATTTTTTTTTATTTAACACGGCTCAATGAGATCTCAAAACGCTTTTAGGAATTAATTCACAAATTTTAAAATTATTGCATATATTTTCAGAAAATATCGAATAAACATTCTATGGGTGTTTTTCCATTGACATTGAAAAAGCACAAGTTATTTGTGAATCCAGGGGGCTGGGAAAGGATCCCCAAAGTTTGTCATTTGATTTATGATCCCATTAAATATTTTTGATGCAATTGAAAAAAATTCTTTAAATGACGGATATCTCCTAAGAATTTGGAGATGTTTAACCAAAAATTATTTTCTTTTCTTCTGAATTATAATTTTTTCATTATAATTTCCAAAAGAATTTTTAACACAAATGTATATGAAGCAAATGTCAGGGCATTAATCAAGGGCAATACTTTCCCTATTAGCCCTGGACTGTACATAGCTACATATGTTAACTATGTAGTTAAACAAATCTGTAATGGATTAAGTCTTCTATAAGGAAAGAATATAAATTTTGCTTCAAAAAGTCATTTTTTGCAACAAAATTTTTTCGCATAGAAATTTTGGGTATTTTTAAATCAAAAATGGGAATATTTTCATAGTCCTCTTTTAAGGACATATTTTTCTACTCTCTACCCAAATTGCATAATAAAAGCTTTCTTTTTATATAATTTATTCTACATCAAATACTGAAAAAATTTCACAAAATTCCAACAAAAATTAAAAAGTTTACAATTTTTGAAAAAATTATTCAACAATTTTTTTTATAATATTTTTTGATCTAAATATTATTATTTTTCAAGTAATTACCTTTCTAAGGATAACAAATACTTATAAAAATAATTTATCCAGCCAATTAAAAATTAAGAGAAATTTGGTCCTCTTCAAAAAAAATGTGATGATTTTTATAATTTTTCTAGCATAATTTCACATTGTTCCTTTGTTATAACTTTGTAGAACTTTGGAACCGTTAAATATATTTCCAAGAAATTTTGCATATATATAGATAAGACATTTTGAAATGGTTCTGGAGAAGCAGAAGTCTCTACTGGATTTCTTTTTATATATAATCAGTAACACATTTTGTTTTTTAATTTTTCTTATTTCAGTTTCCAAGTTAAGCAAATTTGGTAGTCCATTTCTTGGTCCATGGACCGACCCTGAAATTCTGCTGCTTCTCATCAATTGTAAAACACCTCAAGAAGTTTTATGTGAAAGTTCATTAAAAAATATTTATTATTTCCAAAGTTATAGAAATATTTCCAAAACATCGTTTTGGGATCACTGTTTAGCGTTACTTTAAACAAAACAACATGATTTAAAAGAAAATGTATAAAGAAAAAACTTAAATTTATATTCTAACAAAATTATGACCAGGAAAAAGTGACAAAAATGGAAAATATTTTTTATTTGATTAATTTTTTTATAAAAATTCAGAAAACATAAAAATTAATCAACAATTTGAAATTTTTTGTTTTTCACTGATAAAAAATGACGCCGCTGACAAAGGCGCTGATCATGAGTCATAAAAAGGCAACTCACTCACTCACGTTATTTATGATGTAAAACAATGAATATTTTTATTTTGGTATTTTAAAATTGATTTGGGACTGAGAAATTAATTTTTCTTTGTGATGACACAATAAACAAATTGTTGATGATTTAAAATCTTGAATCATTTTGAATTTATTTTTTGATTAAAATAAATCTATCGATTTTATAAATATTTAATAACTAGCTTTTACCCGTTGCGCTTTACCGCACAAACATTCTCCTCACATCAAGATCTCGAAAGAATTTTCAAAAATCACAAAGTGTTTAAAAAATTTATGCATTTGCCAAATGCCCCTGACCCTGTGCGTTCTAAAATTTTATTTAATATTTACATTACATGAGAGCTACCTCTTCCCTTGATCCTTAAACGTCCTTCATTTTATCTAGCAAAACTGTTTGGACCCAATTTTAGAACTTTCGCAGTTATAGTTGTTTAGATATGCGATAATTATTATTTCCTTTGTATGGGAGGTATCCCTCCCCCTGGTCCTATCGATTCTACATTTTGTTCACTAAAATAGTTCCTTGAAAAAGTGATTGGAACCAATTTTGGAAACTCTCGCTATTATAATTCTTTAGATATTTGATTATCATTATTTCCTTTGTATAGCGGACCACTCCTCCCGGTCCTATACGTCCTACGTTTTGGCCACTAAAAAATATCCTTGAGAAAGTAATTGGAACCAATTTGAATGCTTCCACATTTACAGTTCTTTAGATAATCGATAATTAATATTTGCTTTGTAAAGGAGTAGTTTTCCCCTTTGATCCTAAACGTCCTATATTTTATAAATTTTTCAGAAAGTGTTTGGGGGTCGAATTCGAAAATTTTTGCTGTTACAGTTCTTTAAATATTCAATAAGCAACATTTTCATTGTATGGATCCTATACGCCCTTCACTGACCAGTAAAACAGTTACTTGAAAAATGTATTGGGACCAAATTTGTAGTGTAGTGTTTTTTTTAATATTTGATGTTCAAAATTTGCTTTGTATGGGGGGTACCTCTCCTCCTGACCCTATCCGTGGTTGGAACCAAATTTGAAAATCTCGTTGTTATAGTTCTTTGTATGGGCGTAAATCTCCTCCTGGTCCTTTTTATAGCTTGTGTTACTTTCGGTTATATGAGGATCATTCTGTAAAATTTCTTCTAAATTGATCCAATCTATATCTCCCAAACAAACAAACAAACACAGATTCATGTTTATATATTTATGGATTAAAAATAAATTCTATTTAAAACTGATTCATTTTTCTTAAAATGAATGATAATTAAGATGAGAAATATTTCATTATGAAATTTAAGATTAAATTGCAGTTTGGTCAAATCTTGAAATGAGGAGTGAAAGCGAAAAAATATCAACACACATTTTGTTTCTCAAGTATTTTCCGCTTCATAAAAGTATGATGAAGTGATCAAGTTATTAAAACAAATATGTTAATTATTGTCTTGAGTCTTGAGTTTGATCAAAATGATTGATGAAAGAGTGGTACATTTTAAAATTTTTTAAAAATTCTACAAAAATTGAGCAGATTCTAAAAAATTTTACCAAAGATTTTAAGATCTGCTTCTGATTTTTTCAGCTTTAAAAATGATTTGGAGGTGTTAAAAGAGCAGTAAATATGTTTAAGAGCGAAGACCATTGAATTTTTACTACGGAGTTGAATACCTTAAGGGCAGCAAAACATGAATATCAATTTTTATATCATGACTATTGACCTCCCTCCAAATTGTTTAAAATTAAACGCAGAGGGAAAAACACCGAAATGGTGTCCACAAACCCTAGACTCCTAAAGAAGAAAGTGACTAAAATAATAGAACAACTCTCTAATCGACCAATTATACTTCCCTATTTGCCTATAGCATTTATATATGATGCAGCACTCCCTAGAATAAACTTTTCCAAGTGGAAAAGTTTCGTATCGCAAGATTTCCAGAGGAATCGAAGGCCCTAATTCTAAATGCTTTAGCTTACAAGCCGATAAATGAACTACATAAATGTTAAAATTTCTAGATCACATAGGCTTTTGGCTTCCGGTAACTGTCCTTCCCACAACTAACACTTATTTTAGAATTGAACTTCCGTAGAAAAATGTTGAAAATGTTCAGTACTTTTCCCCAACTTAGTTATCATATTCGGAGTTACAATTTCATCTAACAAGATGCATTTGATTCTTCACAAGCATCCTCAAATCCAATCCTCTTCATTCGTTTCAACCCAAAATGTTATGCTCTCCTTTCAACGGTTTCAATTTTTCACAATGTCCTTAGATTCTAGAAGTACTGTTACTCTGAACCAAACATCTAGCACACAATGGATGGAGACTATATAATCTTTTCAACTGAGACCTTTAAGATTTCATGTGCGTAATATTGATGCTGCCTCTTTTAGCATTAAATTTTCCATTTAAACTGTGAATGTATTAACGAACGGGGCTTCTTTTTCTGATCTAATCCAATCTGATCCTTTTATTTTGAAGAATAGAAGAACTATAATAGAAGTATAAAGGTCTAAAATCGATATTCGCCGAATTATTTACATCTTCCATTTGGGCATTTAGGTCCACATCAACGAGGACTATATTTGGGATGCTCAATTGGTTACCTGATGACCAAAAAATTTATTTTTGCACAGAAATCTATAGGTTTATGTCCATTGTCTTGAGAATAAGCAATGCTATTCCAGAACTCACTGACTATTACATCCCTTCCCCCTCCTGCATGGCGCTTTTTCCCATCACATAGAAGGAAAGAGGTCATTACTTTTTCTCTCATGAAAGTTTACTAAATATAAATGTTCTTAGGGGACAAATTCGGACAACCTAGTGGCTGATGCCTTTCAGATGAGGATACCGATCGTCTGTATGGCTTACCACTCACCATCTGCAGGAAATGTATATAAAATAAGACCATTTTTTCGATCGTTGACTTCAATTATTCGGTGTGAATGTCATATGTAAGCTTTTAAGAAAGCGATGTTACTCAATCTGACAACGTTTGGCAACAGGATACAATCCCTTTCCATAACTATTTGGAAAATATGGGTTGTAAATTTTTGGCTCACCTGCTACATAACCAAGACGTTGGCTCTTCTAAATAGCATTTTTTTTCGATGAATGTAAAACGCTTCAACCAAAGTAGTGGATAATGACAGTCAGTATTTCGAACCAAATATTGGCTCAAATGCTCATAGGGAATCTATACCAAAGACAAATGAATCGTTTAAAACCTGGACCGCCTGTCTTATAATCCTGACATTGAAGCTTCTTTAATGAGTAATAAATGAAGAGCTCCCTTACTGGAATATGCTTCACACAACAGAACAGTGACTCGATACGTTCATAACCTTAAAATCAGTTGTTTTGGTTCGAATCTATAAAGATTGGAAAGTGGCTTACGAAAGATAACATTTTGAATCAATTATCGGATAAGACGATTGCAAAGTATACAGAAACTCGTCCATAATACTCGCTCAGGCACAAGGCCATTACAACACTCGGCAGCATGCTGCAAGTACGTTGAAAAACTATTTGCAAAACAGTGTTTGCAAAGCTTTGACTCAGCTACAATATAACCCATTGGGAGTTCTAACTTGTATTTGTTTTGATAGAGACTAGACTAGAATAGGCTTCACTTCAGAACCTTATTCTGGATCAGTTTACCACAAAACCGGAGCTATTTTTTTGAAGTTTAGAAGATGTGGCGGCAAATAATCAATAGAACTTGTCGGATATAAACCTTAACTAACGCAATTTTCAGTGATTTGAGTAAATTCGTAATTCACCAAACATCAACATACCTCCAGACCATATTTTTTCTTTTATATTACAAATTCTTATTATGACTTTTTAAGCCAAAATTAAAAAAAAAAAAAAAAAAAACTTTGAAATGAACAAAATTAACACACAATATTTCTCTATAATCACTCAGTTTAGTTTAACTAAACTTTAAGACACTTAACTAATTTTAATTAGTTGCAAGACCAAAGTGAACGTTTGATTTGAGTTTTCTTGTCGTATGTTTGATATCAAAACTCGGCCGAAATATTTTTACAATTTTATCAAATGTAAACGTTAAAATCAACTAAAGTTGGTCAACAGCGATTTGTGGGAAAAATATGTTGCAAAGAAGAAGAAAAAATGTGAAACTAAATAGAAAAAAAAAAAAAAAGTAACAAGAAGTAGAAAGGAAAAACCATATGAAAAATGTTGATACACAGAGAGAAAAAATTAAGTAAGATAAAGTGTAAATGAAATAAAAAGTATAGAGAGAAAAAAACGTCATAAGGAATATGAATCAATAACGAATGAGTTAAAACAAAACAAAAAAATAATACAAAAAGATATAAGAAACAAGAAAACAGTTTAAAAGTTGAAAATATAAATGAATGATATTGTTTACAAATTTAATACGAATTTGCAAAAACACTGACACAGACACAGAGTGTGGCAAAACCCAAACACACACACACACACACACACAAAGAAAAAGCACGCAGCAATCGAAAACTATACACTCAAGAGGTTTCCAACGCTTTTTTCTTTCTTGTTTGTTTGTTTGTTTTTTTACGAATTTTGTTTTTTCTTTTCCTTTTTTTTTTTTGCTTTTCGTTTTTCGTTTATTATGTATTTTTGGTTTTATATGTGATTTTCTTTTATTATTATTTCGAATTCAACAATATGAATTTCGTTACCGTTTCAGTTGCGCATGAAAAACGCGACTGACGGATGGATGCGCTTTTACAAGAGCACAAAACCAAGGCAAATGCCAAAGCTCAGATATATTTTTAATACACACAGAGATACAGTTTGATTCACACAGACATACATACTTACAACTCAGTATGTTTGATAGGTAGTAGAGTACAAATAATAATCAAAAAACAACAACAGTAACAGCAACAAAAATTTATATAAACGACAACAACATTGAGTGGCAGCAGCAACAACATTCTTCATATTGCATGCATTTTCACAAACAACAAAAATTTTAAACCAAAAAAAAAAAAGAAGCGCCAACAACAAACATCTAACAACAAAAGTAACCTAACGGGAAGTAGTTGGACTAAAGTGTTATTTTCAAAAGCCCTTTAAGGGAGAGTTAAGATATATCGCATGAGTCTTTGTATGGAAAACTTTAATCTGCGGACAGTTGAAACAGTTTGATCCAACTGATTTTGAGATATTTCAACTGAACTTAACTACTGACAGAAATTGATCGCGATTCGGCAACTTTTTCCTTTAAATATACTGCAAAATATAGTAACGCTTGAAGTGGATGCACAGAGTAATTATGTTGCATACTTCAATACCTACGCGAATTCCAACAGGAATAGGAAAAATGCCGTTATTTAATCTCTTTATTAAGTAAAGGTCATCGTAAATGTCAAGCACTTCAAAGCAGGAGACTATAACATCACCCTTAAACTCAGTATCAACTAATGATCTACTCGATCGATCGACGGCGCTCGAATGCATGTTTGAATATTAACGGAAAGAAAACTATTATTATATGAGGGATTCTTACAAGCCCTCCTTAAAGAACTAGCATTAAGTGTACATGACTCCTCCACCAGATACTAACTGATGGATTCGGACGTATGTTGTACCCAAAGGTACAGGGTACAAAGGACAAAACGGAAAAAGTATTCACAGGACAGGAAAAGCAAATAGTTTGGATTTTGCCAGCCGTCTCACAGAGGAAACCGTCGATGACAGAACAGGCGAAGGTAATTCTTGGTTAGTGCACATTGCGTGTGGAAAATAGCATGCACGTAAGCCTCTGTATCACTTGTCTTCAAAAAAACTCGACGACCCAATGCTAAATAGAAAAACCTAAGTGAAACCCTAGGACCACAAGTGTTCCACTTTAATTCATAACCTCACAACAAATATGTACTTGATCACGTCCAATATTTACTGTTACTTATCGACCTTATTCTTTCTACTTAAATTTCTCAGATGGAAGATTTAACTTGGAAGCTTTAGAGTGATTACGCATATAAAGAGTTTTGCAGACACTTTGTTCTTCCTCTCTATTCTAAAGAAAGCGAAAACATGACAAAATTTCCGTCTGTAATAAATTAGATGGACCTGTTATAGTCCATCTAGTCCAGAAGAATGAAATATGGGAGGTTTTAGAGACGAAACAAGAGCAGGATTTTGGAACATGTGAGAAATTGAAACTATTCCAAAAACGGATCCATTCGAAAACTCTTAAAATTTCATTTTTGGAATCTTTTTGCAGACACTTCTTCTCACTCTCTATTCTAGAGAAACGAACACGTAAGGAGTTAGTTATCTAACTAATAAGAAGTTGGATATGACTTTACTTCGACCTGCAAAAGAATGGAATGGTCTAATTGATTTTTTAAGAAAATAAACATTTTGGAAATTTGGAAACGTGAAACTATTTCGAAAAGACCTTCAATTTTGAGGAACTCATAAAATTGTTCGCTGGGATGTAACTAAACATAAAACGACATTAAGAAAAAAAATCATACGTTTCTAACAAAAAAATCAATGAATAATAAAAGTGACTAACGTAATAGTCAAATGACTGTTGGTTTGACAGACTAAATGAATGCATGACAGGGAGCAAGACAAACAGACAGACAGATCGACAAACTAGTTTAATATCCTTATAAGTTTCATTTCTATATATTTATGTTTTAGTAATTGCTGTCATGAGTTGTGTGCTTTTATTTGCCATAAATGAAAGAAAAACTTACAAACTGACAAAGTGACAGTCATTTGTATGTTCGTTTGTTCGTTTGTTAGTTTATATTAAATATATAAATCATTCTTTATGTCTGTTGTTCGTTGTTAGGTAACCAAGTAAGTGAACCAGCGAGCCAGTGAGCCAACCAGTCATCCAACGAGTAAATCTGTAATCATATATTTTCTATATATCTATAACACAATCTTGTACAATTTCTTCTTTAATTTGAAACCAAATAACGCCAACTCAAGCGAACAACAACAACAACATAATCAAACATTTTATGAAACCATATTCACACACACACACAAACACTTCTTACTCATTTACCCACATACTCTTCTTTAAACATTCATTATTCCATAACTGAATACTCGTTGCATTTAAGCTGCTGTACAACAACAACAACAATCAGCCTGCTATAAGCCTTTTCTTCTTTAGTTGTTGGATAATCATTGAAACTAACATAGAAATCTTCCAACCCATTCAACCCAACTCTAACGCATAATAACCATCTAACCAACCAATCGACCCATTCACTCATCACTCACTCACTCACTCACTTACACACTTCTCACACTTCAACTAACCAACTCGCAAAATATTATGAGACCCAGCCAAATACTTAAGCTAACAATTCCATAAAATCGGTAACAACAGCTGCAGTTGCAGCATTACCAATATAGAGAGACCTACCCTACACCTTTTTCTCCTACTTTTTGAACACACGCAGTCACACTCGCACACACTAAGACCAGCACCAGCATTCATTTGGTTTGTTTGATTATTTATAGTTTTTGTTAAGACTTAAGTGCAAATATGCGTGCTGCGTTAGGGAAATGTTTTTTTGAAATTGTAGCTGCTATTCCCGTGTTCTTTTTGCTGCTGTTGTTGTTTGTATTCTATGCTAAGTTTCAGAGGAGTTAAAGAGTGTTGCAGTTGTAGTTGTCTGTTACTCTGCCTTTGATTTGACACAAAACAGTCAACAATCAAAGATGCTTGATGCTTCTTTTTGCATTGAGAAACATTGCGCATTGTTCACAATCACATAATTCCAAAAGGAATAGAGTTCTTTTTTTTTATTGTCGGGAAGGCAATTGAGTTGCCAGAGAAAAAGTTACGAAATTGAAAAAGGTTCAATTTGTTAAGCGTTAAATTTAGGGATTTTTTTAAACATAAATGAAGGAGTCAATTGAGAGAGTCATTAGATGTGTCACCGAAGGGGATACTGAGTATTTTACATCACAACTGAATCCTAAAATCGATAACAATAGCACCACTTCCTCCAAATTAAAGAGTCTGGTGTCAGCACTTTGTGTTTGTCTCGGGCCTTAGATCAAGAGCGACAGATTTAATTACGAAGTGCTCTAGAAACCTGCATCCTGCCTAAAGAATAGATGGCTTCCTTTTAGTTTCAGAGATTCAACATTCTGCAAAAGGAGACTCAGAATACAAATGTAAAATTAAAGATGAACGACAGTAAGAACGACTGATAGTTGTCAGGGACGGAAAAAGGTACGAAACTGAAGCCACATGTTCCATTACATTGAGTACGGTTCAGCAACTCATTATATGGAAAATGTTAGTCTTTCTACGATTGAAAGAATCCTAAGGTAAGGTAATGAACAAATTGGCAACATGGTCGATAAAATTTGAGGTGCCCGCTCACGAGGATCTGTATCTATTTCTTTGCTTTAGAAATTCATTCAATCAGAAATTTGATTTTACACGGAATGCTTCCACCTCCGAAAAGAGAAAAATTTAACGAAGAATGTAATAGTTGATATGACACTACAGAGGTGAAATAGGAATAAGTTCTAATAATATTTAATCCGATTCTCCCAATGGAAGATGTGCACTTTTCTCTTGTGGAAATCAACCGTTGCAATGAAAGGAAATCGTGAAAAGAAGTGAATTTCTCTTACAATAGTCGCAGCTACAGTTACATCCCCGAAGGAAGACTTGAATTGTAATCAATTTTCTAAATTTGTTTAAGCGCTACTCAAATAGAGGGATCCAAGTATTCAATATCGCTATATATCTGCTACTTTTACATCTACTTTTACAAAACTAGTGAGTTCACCAAAAGGTGGCAATACTTCCCTTCGGAAGACCAGGAAAAAAGGAAACATCAAATCTGCATGAGAAATTGCTACACATAATGCTATTTCGTGTGGTCATTACATATATGCGAAATGACTGACGATAGTGGCGATGATGTTGATGCTAAGAAAACGAGAACAAGAAAATTATACCCCAAAAATAAAGGTGGCTTTTTTTCTACAAAAAAAAGCTTTCGCATTTTGATACAAAAAAAATGAATAAATAAACAGAGATGCAGCATCACCACCATTGAGCCACGCATCAAATAATCAGCGCACAAAATTTTATACTCACATATTTACACTCTTCACACACATTCGCACTCCCCTATAGAAATACAGAAGTACAAAACATAAAGAAAAAACGGCAACAAGAAAAAAGTTAACAAGAAAATTATAAAGAATTGTATGTTGCAAGTTGTTAAGTACAACAATATAAAGTTAACATTCGTCCAATGTAGCAACAACAACAACAACAAAATCGTTAGCTACTAAATACAACAAAATTAAAGGTGTTGCTGCTGCTGTTGCTGGTAACTGTACAAACACAGTTGGCAACAGCGACATTCAAGGGGAAATTTTAAAAAGAGTGAAATAAATGAAATTCGGAAAAAAATGGACTAGAAATTACCGTCAAAGTTCATCTTCTTGGAGAAATACAAATTTAAAAATTATGTTCAACAAAATTTTAAGTAATAAATTCGAATTTTTATAACCTTTAAAATTCTTTTATTTATTTTTATTCGAATAATTTTATTCGCTTAATCCAATAAAGACGGTAATAAACACAGAATATTTATAAATATTTAAGCGTTTAATTTTCACATCAAATCTTCACATAAATTTTTTAAGTACTTAATGTTTGATGTGCAAACAGGGATGCCAGATTATCTTGGGTATAGAAAGCCAGATTATTTATTGTGGGAAGAAAATTTATATCCAAATGAAATTAAGGAGTTAATTTATCCTTGTAAACGTATCATTTATTTTATTGACGATATTCCAGAGGTTTATGGACGCTTAATAGATCTTCTTCCTTAATATAGCGGAACAACTGGTATTACGAGGAACAACTGGGCGACCAAAATTTAGGACTTACAAAAAATACACTTTGAAAAATCAACATTTTTTCATAATATAACACGACAATGAACTTTAGAATGTTCTCAACTCCTCTCTGTGAATCAACACTATTTTATTTTGTAACCCAGAACTCTGCAGTGTTAGCTACGGATTTGTGATTCTTGGTTTAAAAGTTTGAAAATGGTTTCAAAAAGCTGTCACTTCTTAAAAGATCCAAGAGTCCCAATTAAATATTTATTTTGATTCAGTAATTTTGACATACTTAGAAGCCAAATCGTCCAATAATTCCATGGAATTTTTATGAATCGAATGTTTAGATATCTTTCCAATTTTTTCGCATTATGAATTACAACTCGTTTAGTTTCATTAGTAATTTGACCAACCATTATTGGACGCTTAGGAATCGCATCATTCGTGCTCAATGTTGCAGGTGAATATAATGTTGCGTTGCATGGCATAAGTGTTGATAAAGTATTTTCAATTATTTAAACTTTAGTATCACCCTGCTTGATCTAGATGGGATATTAAAGTTATGTGATCGATTAAGAAGCCCAAATGTTTTGTGAATTGTAAGCAACGATTTCCAAAAAGATTAATTATTTTGGGATTAAGTTTTTATTTTTAACCAGAAATTGTCGGCTAACGAACTTAAAGATATCCTAAGAATGGGCAGCTCTTTTGGACTTTATTGCATTAGTCGCAACAAGAAAGAAAAGAAAACAGGTCCATTTTTCACTTACTTCTGAATATTCCGAACGACTTGGTTTATTAACACAGACTTATTCATGAACTTAATACTCCGTATCATTCTACTGACAAACATAGTAGATGAACAAATCTTGGCCTTAATGGAGACTCAAACGCTGATACCAAATAGCCTCTGACTTCTGGTGATCTAATTGATCGACTATATTCGAACAATCTGGTCCGGAGTTTACAGAGAAGAAGAAAGACGTACAAACACTATATGATGTCATGTGATTAATGGTATGAAAAAAGTGATCGTTCGGTATAGAAATGATGAGAGATCAAAAAATTTTGCTTCGAAAGCGATCGAAAAATTTAATACCAAGGAAGTCATGTGGAAATCGTTCGTATCTTCTTGTCATATGGAGTTCTTTGTAACATCTGCTAAACTGACATCTATATATGGAGATCGATCACTTCGTGTGATCGCATTTTGAAAGATCTTGAATAAATTACATAATTTTTAATGCATCAATTTACATATTAACTAGCAATACTTCCGATATTTACTCCCCTCTCCTAAACAATCACATTTTTATATATTTTGATATCGAAATCCCCCCAAAAAAATAGTTTTTTAACACTTTTTTCAAATTCACACATTTCATTTTATTTCACAATAAGAAAAAGTGAAATTATTTTCATTTAACACTTAATTTCGTATAATAGACCGAAAGAAAATAACAGTAATTCAAGATTTAAAAAACAGTGCAGATGTCGTAATAAAATTAGTGCAAAATCGTTTTTATAATAAACCAGTTTTCAATTTATTTCTCGATATTTTCTTTTGTATTTCGATCAAAATTGGTGCCGACAAATAAATAAATCGTATAATTACAAACTATTTTTGAGTGGAAAAATAAGTTGAGATGAGGGTAACACCAACAGGTGTCGCTTACGATATCTCATCGTACAAAGTGTTGATGAGCCAGACACGCTGTTGTATAGACTGAGCCAATTATCACCTTGAACTTGAAGCATAAACAAATTATATTTATTATTGAACGATCACCTATGAACGTTATAGATTACAACAATAAAAAAGAAGGTAAATTGAAGATTATGAATTGCATATAAAAGGCTGCGATAATTATGGCAGATGTTATCAGTTACTCGACGAGACTTTAAAGTGCAAGAAGGAGAAAAAATATTGAAACGAATAAAAATATTCACAAGAAAATTATAAACGAAAACGCCTTTTTTCGGAAACGATTTAGATTTTAATTAAAAACAAAAAAGTGAGAAAAAAAATGCATAAAAATACTTTATGGCTGATAGTGGCCCTGCTGTGTATTTACGTTTCCTTGGTTTTATGTGGACAAGAAACGACCGCCATACAACAATTGGAATCGGAGGATTCAAATGTAAAATTAAGTGATTCTACCGATTTGGAAGAAGAGGCAAGAACGAGAAGAAGGCATCATCATTATTTGTGTAAGTTGAGAAGTGTTTGAATGAGTGAAGAACATGAAAAAGTGATTACAGTGGTTTCTGGATTTCCACTAAGAACTTAAAAATTAAAACGCGAAATCAAAAACTTCCCTCCTTTCGCTTGGAATTACTGAACATATTTTCTATAACTTGAATTGAAGCTCACAAAAAGCTTTAGGGGATCGTGACAAACACTTACTTTTTAGTGATCATCTTATAATGTTTTGTAAGAGTGATATGATCATGAACAAGTTCCCATTGACAACCTGAACTAAGTGGTTTATATCCCAGTACATTTAGTGAAGTGCTACTTTCTGGATCTTTTTTTATATTCTTGAATTTATCCCAAATTCGGTAACCGATGACTAGAGTACAACCTTCATATTTTCCCTTTCAATTGATCAGCACTCTTGAATTAAAAATATGATTTTTAGACATTTTATTCGATGTTGCCAGTGAAATACTCCTTCCATCATCCGATCAATTCAAAATCTCACAAATAATATTTCTAAAAAACTGAAATTGTAAAGATCTTAACCTTTTACAAATTTTAGACTTCTATTGTTATTGGTTCAATATTTTCTTTATTCGATCAATCACTAATTTTGAGCACGATCACTTAAGAAAAATAATTAATTGAAAAGATCTTAACTTTATACAGATCTAAAAGGTGGCCAATCAGAACAGAGAATTTTATCAAGATCTTAGAAATCGTATATATTTGTAGGAACAGATGAAATTCGGGATCAAAAACAAACAAAATCTTATATGTCAAAAAAGTGAATGAAATCCAAAATCATTATATCTTTTCGGCATTTTCGAATTCCGTATCCTCTTTGTCCTAAGCAGGGATCCTAAAAATATTTTATTAAATATCAGTCAATATTTCAACTCCTTTCTCCCGTAAAAACATCGTCATTAAACTACTTAAACAATTTTCAACAAAGTTTGTAGAATTTTTAATGACATATTTTTGGGATCCTTATTTCCTTTACATATGACTAATCTTCTCTTCAAAAGTTCTACAATTCCCCACTATTACGGGCTCGAAATGAAGAAATCCGTATTAAAACGCAAAATAAAATTCACATTAATGATAAATCCATCCGAATGAGCTAAACGAAGTTTCCGTTTAGATCTCTTAACTTAAAAACCAAGGGCTGCAAGGACTTTTTGCAAAATCTTTTCAAAAACATGAGGGCACAGTTTCTTGTTAAGAAACTATGCCCTCTGGTGGTGATTAACATTAACTTATCCAGATTTTTAGATTATTGAATGGTAATAAAACTCAGAGTGGAAATTCTCCAAATTGAATATTGAAATGAATAATTATCATTTTTCAATACAAAAAATTCAGAACCATCCGAAATGTGATAGGTTTCAAGGTCGCTTAAGTTATTTAATCCAAAGCTTGAGGAATGCATTAATAAACCTTGTAAGGAGAGACCAGACTTATTCTAAAATTCTAACAACATTTCTATAAATGAGAGAATTATGTTCAAATTAATTTAAGTTCACTTTGAAATCTTGATATCTGGTGACATTTAGATCATATTGGGTATGATTTCGAAACTATTAGAGTGTATAAATCGTATGAAATATTTGATTATCCAGAGATAATCATGATTCTGATTGGCATTGCCATTAAAGTCAATATTGTTTAGAAACTGCGCCCTCTAGTTTAACATCTTTATGATATTTAGAGAAAGGAGTTAATAAATTTAAGAAGGAACAAATTTAACAAAAACTTTAATTCTTTAATATCAGCTAATTTCTCTCTTCCAAATATAGCTCTCACTCTTTCTATCTCTCTCTCTCTCTCTCTATCTCTCTCTCATGTTTAGAGTTGTTAAGAAGAGTAATTTTTGAAATATCTAAATCTGTCATGTGTAGGCCAATTAGAACTTCTTTTGGGAAATGCTTTTGATCTCTATAAGTCGAAACCATTCGATATACGATCACTCTATAGTTATTTAGACATTCATCAGGTATTTTAAAGTTCTAATCGAGATCTAGAGAGATTGATCTTGTCAAAATCACTTCCACTACATAAACACTCTTTAATTAAGCTCCTTAAAATCTTCTTCGATTCTGTAATCTTGATCTTATTTCAATGATGCAATAATTAACACTCTATTCATATTACGATCTTGTTTTTTTCGAGGTCACAAAGAGCAAAATAAATATAAATAGAATATATTTCATAATAATGTTATTTGAAATCACAATAAATCATTAAATCAAATCAAAACACTATTTATTAACAATTAACACCGACAAAACGAAACAACAAATGGAAAACTTAATAAAAAAAATGTGTGAAAGTGGACGGAAAGTTTGAAGAAAAGTTTATTTTATTTGTCGATGAACAAGAAATGCAAATAATATGATCACGATCACTAAATAACGTAATAATAACAAATTCACACTTTTCACTTTTCAAATGCAGATAAAAAACGGTGAAAAAGGGTTTCACAAAATAAATAAGTAAATAAAAATATTTTTCTCTATAAATAATAAATTGTGGTAGATCGCGGACTTAAAAATGGAAACGTAAATTATGCAATTTGTAATGAAATAATCCGTGAAAAAGAAATGGAAAATTTTTGTGATTTAGAAAAAAAGTGAAATTATTTGATTTTTGTTTGTTTTGTTTCAGATTCATGGGGTCTTTATGGTTTGGCCATAGCTTATTTGGTGAAGATCAAAGTGGTTGTGGTGGCTTTCTTTGTGGGCAGTGCTATATACTTGGGCTTGCGTTATCTGTGGCCTCATAGATGTGGTGGCATAGGTGGTATTTATAAAGAGGGTGATATTGTTTTGGATCATCCACCGTAAGTATTTCTGTTGCAAAGAATTAGAAAAGTATTATGGAATAATTTTTTAGCTATATTTCTAGATCTTTTCATCATCATGATCATATACCCTATGCTTTGGAACATGATCACTATCATGATCATCATTTTGATACGAGCTCTTTTAGTAGTAGCAGTGGACCTTCTTGGAGCAGTAGCAGTAGTGGTCCTTCTTCTTTTGGTCCTTATTCCGCTTATTCCAGTCATGCGTTCACAGAATCAGAAGGACCTGTTGGACCTCCAGATGATCTTGATGGACCGCCTGATGGCATTTACACAGACTCACCTCCTTCCACATTTAGAAGAAAGAGAAATGTTTTGAAAACCAAAGAAGAGGTTAAGCAAGATGATAGCAGTGCTTGGGATAATTTGGCCAGACAAATGGTGGTTACCGAGGAAAGGTAAGACATTTCGAAGGGCTCATTAGCGAAAGCTTAACCTTAATTTCCTTTCCTTAGAATTGGTGAATTTATGTTTGATTTCTTGGGCTTGGATACACCAGCCTGTCGTCGTCGGTTTATTTGTGAAATGGAATTTAAATCGAAAAGAAATCCTTTGACAGCCATGGGTTTCCGTATTATAGGCCGCAGTTTCTTTGCCAAATACACAAATGATAAAAATCCCCTAAAGCAGGCTCAAAACTTTGAGGAATGTGCAGCTGTTAATGCCGATTGTGTTTTCATAGAAAATAATGAAGATCTAGAACAAGAGACACCACCTTCTCACGACAATCAACTGAAGAACATAATGGGAATAATACGGAAGATCAGCAGGAATCTCTGGATGATAAAACTGAAGCTACAACAGAGAATAATTCTTGGGAGAGTAATGACATTATAGAACAGGAAAATGAAGAAAACCTTAAAGCAGAATTAAGAAGAAATTCTTATAGAAGACGTTTAAGAGGTGATCGTTATTTAAAATTAATTTAAAGCTTCATTTTCTTTAGGAGAAATTTATGAACTGGTTTCATTAATTTCTTCAAAATTTTCCTAATTGTATAAAAAGTTGTCTTTAATTATTTGTTAATTTATTAATTATTAAAATTATTTATTTTAATTTTAAGTTAAAAAAATAATAATAAAACTTGCCTAATTTATTAAATCTCCTCTTTTCCCCAGTAAAAACGATCTGGCAACTCTTAAATTAAAATAAATATTAAAGTATTTAAAGTTACCAGCCAGCCAGTTTAAAGCAGACCTATAAATTTTAGCACTTGAAAAAAAAAGCAGAACCTGAAAAATCCTTTCAAACACAACCACCTTCTAACCCAACCTCAATCCAACTTCTTATTCAACAACTAAAGCAAAAAAATCATTATAAATTCTAACGGAATTTATTTAAGCTTTAAAAAAAGGGTTGCATCATACTTGCAACCTTTGCAACAAACCAATTCTTATAATCATGTTTGGCCATAAAACCAACAACATATTTTTATCGTTTAAACACACCAACAACAACAATGTTCGCTGTCAATGTCTGAAAACGAGTTTTAGCGAAGAGAACATTTCAAACCACTTGGTGTGAAACATACTTATTTGGGTATGAAATATAAAAAAAAATACAAAGAGTTGCATGTCCTCCTCAGCAGGCTGACACCAGTAGTTGTCAGACTTATTTAAGAGACATGCGAGAATGTGCGATAATGTTGTCGTCTCTAATGATTAGGCGGATTTTTTATTTGTGTTTGCGTTCATAGATGTGAATGTGTAAGTATGTGTTTTGGTTTATTTCATAATAATAATCAATGTTGTTTTGTGGCATATAAGCTTTACACCCGACCTTCCGGAATTATTCTTGATTGTTTTACGTTTCGTTTATTTAGATATAAAAGAAGATTAAATAAAATGGGGTGGTTATTACAATAATATAATTCTTCTCGTTTTAATAAATACAGGGTGCGTCAAAGATTGTACAGGATATTTTTATTTAAGATTTTGGAGGATTTTACTTACTGTTTTATAAATATTTTTTTTTTTAATTTTGCTTACCTGAAATGAAAAAGAAAGAATATATAAATTGAAGCTTGAATTTCAGAAAAATGTGAATTAAAAAATTAAGAAAGATAAAGTGAAAGTGTTAAAGAGAATGTTCAGGAATCGTTCAGGAAGGCGTCATTCTGGTAGGAGAAATCTTCTTTTTAATTAATCTAAAAAATTTATTTTACAGTTTGCTCTATGATCTGTGTCAATAATTTAAAATATGGTTTTTTAGAGGGTAGAAAACTGTCATTATAATTCAATATTTAAAGGAACCCATCGTGTTATCAATCCCTAAAATAGTATTGAATTTTGTGCTAAGAAGTCGTATTACATTTAAAGAAAACCGCTACTGCTGAAAGTTTCAATAGCGAGGAAGCTTATGGCGTATATGCACCGATTTAAACAAACCGTTTGATCGAATCATTACTGGAGCAAGAACATGGTCTAAGGCAGGAATAATTTGTATTATTCTTGAGAGTAACACGGAAACCGATGGGTTCCTAAGCATTGACATAGATTCAATGGCAAGGAACATGGGTCATATATAAATTTAAGCATAGAGACTTTACACGTCGTTTTTGTATGTCACAAATGCTTAGTAAAGATGGAACAATCTAATCAAATTAACATTTAAACCCGAATAACCATGAGCTAATGAAATCGAATGAGGATTATATCGGATTATAGGAAGCCCAGCCAACTAATCGAATCAATCAAATGTTTTGTGTATAGTGGAGACGAATCAGATGATCACGGAAGAGGAATCAACGGATCATATGTTACAAAACCGATTTCAAACAATTTGGAATATACCAAATTCGCTCATTAGTTTTGGTCACCTGATTTATTGCCCGGATCTTCCCCCATCATACTATACTTTACGGAAATATGTTCTATTGAACTCTTAAAAAGACGATCATATGACATCCAGCCATCTAAGCAAATGAGTGAAATACTCTGCATTTGGTGGAATATTATTAGATGATGACAGGCGAGGAATCAACGAAGAATTACCAGAATATTCAACCAGCTACTAAGCGATAATCATCCATTATGACAACGGTTGGGCGTAAGTAACAGTAACAGCTGGTCATGAATAATTAAGAAAATAGTGAATATGCCTTGGATCACTCGACTTGTTGCTTTCCGCTTAAACTACTTTTATACCACATTAACAAAATTGTTCCTTGAGACGGAAACCTTAAACTACCAGAAAGATAAGAAGACATAAAATTGAATTTTATATGCGTTTTCTAATCTAAAAAGTCTACTTTATCTAATACCTTGTATTAAGAGTTAAAAACTCTAATATATCTTGTGGACCTAACCAGGTTGCATCTGCTATCTTCTTTCACATTGAAGTAAAAGATAATGTTATACAGTTTATCGGCGTATTATATAGGGAAAGTCGGGTTTGGTAACCATCAGAAGAACAAAAACATTTTAAGAGCCGGGTAAAAAACTCTTATCGAGAGAAACCAGTATTTAAATACTTATTCTATAATTTATTATGTTTGTAGTTGGGATTTATAGGTTTCAAACTGAAGTCTCAAATATAATCTTGATATAATTTTAAGATTTTTAAGACTTAAATCAAGCTTTTCGGCAAAACATAATGTGAAATTTCTTCCGATTTAATATAGTTTTGGAACGAAAGCTTTCCCGTAGTGTATTAAAAAAACCGTCATTTCATCAAGAAAGCGGATTTCGAGTTATACGAAAAATGGGCTTTTCATAAAAATCTTTTCGAATACGCTTTTATAAAAAAAAACTATTAACCGGTTTGTGTTAGTGTTTTTCAGTATCGCATTTAAAAAAATGAGTCTAGATGACATGGTTTTATCCAAATCCATTAAATTCTGAAATTCCTTATTCTTAAAAATTATATAATGCAGCAAAATCGATTCAATACTTTGCTCAGTTATGGCGGAATATAAAAATATGATGCTAAATATTTTAGTGAAAAGCTTAAAAGTGTCTTCCATTAAAAAACGTTTAGCCGACAGAAAAATAATTCAAAAATTGTAATTATTTAAAACCGGTCGGTGTTCAGTAATGATGAATGAATCTGCCTATCAAAACTATCAGGTCCTTATAACTTAAAAACTAATATTAATCGTTTTTTATGTTTCAACAAAATTAACAAAATCGATCGCTTAAAGATCTTCGTATATTCTCTCATATAAAATAATCCATGAACTTAATAATAAAATTAAACGCCAACTTAAACAAATTTAATATTCAAATTATAAAATTAACTTAATCGTATTTAACCATAAAATAAAAACAATTATTGCCCACATAAATACCCTGTTTAATAAACAAAAAATAAAACACGCAAATAAAAACATAAAAAAATTCGTCACAGAACGAACACAAAAAGCAATAACAACAATAATAAATAACACACGCTACAAAAAGAAAAAAAACTTTAAATGTGCGAAATTGCACTGAAAACTGTTCCAACAGACGAATTAACAAACGTATGAACGAACGTATAAACGACAAACCAACGACGACGCCGATGTCGACGACAGCAACAACAATCAAAACAAACAAGTTTTTACATTTTTTTTCTGAATTCTCAAACATACCAACACACAATTAAAAATAAGTTTTTTTTTTTATATGGACAGGGGCGCTTAAGAAAAAACAAAATAAAAACAAACCAATGACAATAACAACAACAACATAAACAACCATAAACAGCAAAAAATAGAGGCAGTAAAAGAAACACAACGACCTTCTCTTTTTTATTCATTCAAAAAACAAAATACCGATTGACAAAAAAAAAACACAAGATGACGAATATAAAAAAAGTTTACGAAAAATCACGAGCAACGAGTAAAATACTCTGAGCGCCGTATACAAAAAAGAATGAGAAGTCATAGTGGGTCTTTTTTCGATTAAAGCCAGACGAACAAGTTAATGCAAGCATATGTTTGTTAGTGCAAATAATAACAATAATAATAAAGTAAAAACAAACTGTTACTCGTGTAATGACGACCTCGTCAAAAGTGAGTATAAGGAACTTGTTATTAGAAGATTTTATTTTTTATTTTGTTTTATTATTATTATTTTCTACAAACTTTTACAAGCATGAGAAAAACAGAGAGAGAGAGAGAATCGAAAGAGCATATCATACAAATAAAAGAGAACAATTATATGTACTTTGTGTTTGAGCATAAAAAATGCACCGAGTGCAAAAGTAAACTTTTATTTTTGTTTTATTTTCCTTTATTTTCTTTGAATTTAATATGGCTGTCGGTATTTTTGGTATTCATTTCTATTTTTTGTAGTTCGTGTGTGTTCGTGTATGTATGGGTTATGATATCGTGCTGTTGTTTAATTTAGTTAGTAGGCTAATCATGTGTTTTGCTTTTCAACACTGATTCATTTTTATACAACAACGTGCTTGGTGTTGACTGCTTGCTTTGCTTGTTGGCTGGCTGCCTCGTTGAGTTGGTTGTATGACAACAGAGAGAGAGAGAGAGATTAAAAAAGCAAATGGCATGACATGCATGCACGCGTTATTTGTGTGAGAATTCTTTAAGGACAGACAGAAATGGCAAACGTACACTCATGACAACAGACAATTTAATATCCCTGAATTTAGTTGTAATACCAAACAAATCTAACCGGCAGGCAGGCAGGCAGGCCGACATGATGATGATGATGGTATGTTACAACAATTGGTTTGAGGAGGTTGCCTGTGTGAATGGAAAACAAGAATACAAATAACCCAAAACAAAAACATCATTTATTCACACGCTTCAAGTATCTTTTACTATTGTGAATATATTGTATTCCAATGCACAGTGGGACCAAATCTAAAATATTTTTTTTTAGAAAAATATTATAAGGTGAAACTTTCTTAAAATATTTCATTGATGAGATTCTTAACACACATATTTGCCAAATAAAAACGAAACCATGAAAACTTTTTTATTATCCTTAACTCTGGGCAGCTTGGAGCATACGACTCTCTTGTTACCATAATAACAGATGTGCTTACTCAGGATAAAAATAGAGACTGGACAGATATACTAAATGTTTATAGCTGATTTCAAACGAATCATATAACTGACCGAATATTCTAGGCGTTTTCAGTTGATAGTTTTTTTTTAACATTAATCAGTTACCGCGGTACCGTCATTGATTATCTTCTTTTGCATTAAACTGATTAATTTGTCTTATTTTATTGCTTTTCCTATTCCTGTGAGACCAAATTCCCTTGATTATAAATGCTCGCCAATGCTTTAAAACGCGTGAAAATGATTTCTTGAGTAATTCCTAATGGTAATTAAGGTGCTTCTTGGACTTGAAAACGATCTTCATCCTGTTATACTTGCACTCTGAGTAGAGTAGTCACCTTGTTGTCACAATCCAGAGATTTATAGTTTCTAAATTAAAGCTATCGGAATACAGACGAAATGATTTTCCCTTTCATTGAAATGGGAAGCTTTGCTGTGTAATGGTTCGTTTGGTCCTGTGCACCCGTACTTTATTGTAAACTGCCGTCAGAATGCATAAGCGTATGTTTCCATATTAAGCGTATTGTAACCAGCGTCTGTTCATTGTGGGCGGTCAACTATTTCAACGTCTGGGAGATTTTTATTCTACAATCTATCCAAACTTTTTCGGTTAAACGTAACAATACGATGCACGACTGACTTAATTTTATAGCGTTCAAACATGCAAAATCTCTTTTCAACAACTCTTGCCAAAAATTCTAGCAGTTCCTCAATTCTAAACATTCTGATGACTAGATCTGTTTCTTATTGTGGGATCACACAAACTATTGTTCACTGAAAAATTGAAAGGAAAAACTTGTTGTGAGATGTTTTCTTCTCACTTCACCATTTTGATTTGATTATTCAGTTAATATCTGAATGATATTCCACACATTTTTGTTTCTGTCCCACTGTGCCTTAGGCCTACTACTATATTTTGCCTTAAGCCATAATAATCGTTTATAAAAAGAATAACAAATGTATGAGTAATAAAGTGAGTAACTATGTGAGTGACTGAGTGAGTGCTTGACTTGGGGGCCTTTTCAACAATCAAACCAAGTGGTTACGAGTGAATTGTAGTCGTAGTAGTCATTCAGTTAAAGCTATATCCTTTAGCTTTAAGAAAATTCAATCAGGAGAAGGAATTGGGGGAGGTGAATATGCTGCATATTTACAAATTCATTCGTTTTGTTACTCGTTCATGTTCATTTTTTTCCTTCTTCCTAAATATTTATAGTCTGCAGTTGAACTGAAACTGGTTGGAGTATGAGATGGTTTGAAGTCTTTAACTTTTTTGTTGTATGTGTTACTTGTTTGTCAGCGACAAGGTATTAATGTCAGTTCAATTTGCAAAGGAAAAAAACGAAATACAATCCCAGAGTTGTTGTATGATTTTGCTGCTGCTGCTGCTGCTGTTGTTGTGTCAATCGGTTGTTAAGGGGGGCTTATTTTTTTTCTTTAAAACCCACACATATTAAAGCAGCATTATTTCGTATTGGAATCGTGTTTAAATTTATTTTAAATGACGCTGACGATGTCTACAATCCGACCGACAACAAAACGATGGATGATATGAATTTTTATTATTGTTATTATTTCTCATGCCGGGGTAAGCATTTAGCTGCTCTATTTGTTTGTGGAGAACCTGTTAAGAGGTGGGTTCACATTACACCGTACAACACCATCAAACAAACGAATGTACGAACGAACAAACGATTTACTTTATACTTATAACAAATAAACATACATACACTTCATCATCATACTCGTCTGATTTAACTAACTAACTAACTAACGACAACAAACGTTTGTCATTGTCTCCATTGTATTGTATGGCAAGCAACCAACACCAACACAAAAAAAAGGATTACCACACCAAATAATGATTTCTATCGGTTTCGCTTTATTACCATATAAATATGTAGAAAATATTTTTATATTAAAAGAAAAATAAATTAAATAAAGTATTTCACACACAGAAAATGGTAACAATTTGAAATGAAATCTGTTAAAACTTTTTTAAAAGTAAATTTTTATTTTATTTTATTTAAAGAAAGTTCCCAATGAAAACAACATATATTTAAAACTGTTGATGGTGACAACAGTTCAGGCTCTCAGAATAACGAACAACACGAATGATTGTAATTGAAACAGTTCAAGTCGAGGAAAAAAAAATTAACAGAAAACAAGAAACGCCATATAATTTATACTCGTACACACATACAGTTACATACATAGAGAATTTTCGCGCACTAGTACTTTGGTTTTTATTGTAAATTTGTTATTGTTGTGTTTAAATACTCGTTTATTTGTTCGTTAAAATACTCGCTTATCATCGGTTACCCATATATTGTGAAGAAATTAAAAAAAAAAAAAAAAAAAAAAAAAAAAAAAAACATAATAATTGTGTACTAAAACGAATGAACTCTGGCACAATTGTGTTGGTTTGCAAAAAAAAAAATAATAAACATTTGTAGTGTTGCCAATTTGTTGCAATAAATGCAAGTGCTTTTTAAATAAAATATTTGAGAGTTTTTTTAAGTAATTGAAAGACTTGCGTATCTTCATGTTTGGTTTCAAATTTCGGAAACATTAAAAAATGATGCAGAATTTTGTAGTGCGATTTTAGTAATTTTGAAACTGTATTCGCAAAACTGCCACAAACAGGTTAGCGTTTTTTATCACAGTTTTCATTTGGAAGACCTTTTTTAAGTAACAGAAAGAAAAGGAGAGAACTGCAAACTCATCCTTAAAAGTTCTTGTTGTTTACTGGTCCATTGGCACTCAAGACTCACTTTGAACGTACGAAGTATTACATAGACAGATTAAGCTTAATCCATAGCTGTTTCTGAAACAAAACTGTTGTTAGGATTATGATTCTAAAATTTAATTGTCTATAGCGATTTAGAGGTAAATTTGCCCTCATCTCGATGCGTTAAGAATGACAGAAGCTCTAGACCTAGAGCACTTCTTTGAGTTCTTTACTAATTAAAAAGCTAGAATTGCTTTAACTTTTGGGCCAAGAAATACTGAACCAAATCTTGATACCGCATATTGAAGTGAAGTGTGTTTCAGAAAGAGTATTATGCATGGTAGTTAGAAGGAACAAGATTTACGCTATGAGGTAGGCAGTGTAATTGCTTTCCAAATATTTTTTTTTCCAATTTTGCAAACGACCGAATCTGCCTTTAAAGCCAACCATGCTCGAATGATTCTGCATTTTTTTACTTTGATTACAAACGTTTCAATTGTTTTTGGTACAATTTCCATGTTATCATGGGCCATATTTTAACGGTTTATAATACAAAATGTCCTTTTGATACAGCGCTAAGTTGGTCTTATTGATATTCTTTCTAGGCTTCGATTTTGCTTTAGTTAAGGTCGGAGCCATTTTTCTGCTTTTGTGTTGAGTGACTCCTAAAACAAGTACCAGCTTTTTGCGACTATTTTCGCCGATTAAGTCTTCCAAAAAGCGCAATTTACCCATATTAGCCGTTCAAATTGTTAACTGTGAATTCCTATTAACAATCGATAACTTTAGCAACAGTTTTCTTCACACAAATTGCTTTTCTGTTGTGTAAATCTCAATAATATAGAGACTGTTATCTTCTAATTTTTTAGTTGATCAGAACTCTCCTCCCTCTTCTGTATCGAAAACAATACTTTTAAAAAGCTCAAGTTGAAGTTAGAAGCTGTTAAAATTGATGCATTTTTATTGTGAATCAAGAAACTTTAGCAATCGTTTTCTTCAAATGAATATAGATTATCGAATTTTCTCGCAAACTCCACATAATAGCGATTGTAAACATTATGCCTTCACATCTTTGCGGTTATCCAAAAGTAAAATATAATGGTAGATGTTTTGCAATCAATCTGTTTAACCTGCCATTAAAAAGAAACTGAGATCTGCATTATTGGTTCTCTATAATGCCTTTTAGCAATTTTCGAACAAAAAAAAATATTTTAGCGTTTTTCCACTCAACATTTAAGTTGACATTATTGTTAGCACTAATAGCAGACACTAACCAGCCAAGTCAGTCATTCAGTCAACCAACCAGTCATGCAAACGAACCACGGAATATTCAGCAAAAATTTATAGCGACTGGCGGCGGGTAAAGTGTAAAAATATAATAAAAACGAATGTTAACATATTTTTTTGTTTTCGTTTACTGTTTTTGTTTTCTTTCTATTTTAAACGAAGAGTAAAAATGTTGGTGTAGTTGTTTCTTTTCCTGAGTCTGGTAAACAGAATACAAAAAAAAAAAAAAAAGTTTTGCAAGCAAAAGACCTTAACTTTTAAAATATTTTTCGAATCAGTCAGTCAGTCGTGCGTTGGCATGCATACCAGACAGCCAGACAAATAACACGTTTTTATTTTATTTATTATTTTGCTTTTTCTTTATTATTATTTTGATTTCAATTCATTAATTTATTTTTGCAAACAAGTTGTATAGAGTACTACTAGAGGCAGTTGGATGTAGTACACAACAAGAGAATGTTAAAGTAGACAGAAAAATTTTATTTATAAATTTAATTTTACCAAACTAAACGGCTGCAAACGAGTATAAAAATAAATTTCATACTATGGAAAATATTTATTCGACTACTGTTGCTGCCGCTGTTGCTACTACGGCCATGACAAACAATCACAGCAGCAGCAGCAGCAAATCGTTGTATTTTTGGGCTGCAATCGTATAAAGAAAGTTGTTGTCGCGCTAGTTGTGTTGTTGTGTATTATAATTTACTATAATAATCGGGGTATTAAGAAAACCCCCGTCTATTAAAGTAAAATAAAAAAAAATAAAATAAATAAATTTAAATTGTTTGTGGAAAAATAGAAGAATTAAATTTATATATATTTTACCGATTTAAAAAGATTGAAGAGGAGGCGTGCAGTTAGTTAGCAGAATATATTGTATCAGAAACAAAATTGTCGTTAAAATCTCATCGAAATCGAGATTCGATATTCGAGGGAAAAATTAGGCGAACATAAAAAATAGTAAGCGAAAATACAAACAGAAAATATTTCAATCTTAGCGGCACAGAAAAACGTGCAAAATTCACAAAATATTCAAAACTACACACACACACACACAACACCAAAAACAATAACAGAGAGGGAGAGAGAGAGATAAAAAACTCTCGCCTTTACACATATGCTACAGTTATCAAAACAAAGAAAGAGAGAGAAAACTACATCAGCCTCGTGGGAATACTCTTTGCAAAGAAAGAGATGTCATGTGTAATTTAGTTCATTGTTGTTGCTGTTTTTCCCTCGTTTTTTTCCTCTCCTTTCATTTTACTCGTTTGTGTTTGTTGCTCAGTCAATTAGCTCAGTCATTTTTAGTTCGTTAATATGTATGAACGTTCGTTATTAAATGGTTCGTTGTTTAGTTGTTTGGTCTTTCTTTCTTTCATGCAGCTCGTTTAAATGTTGTGTGTTTGGTTGGTTGGTTGGTTGGTACGTTAAATTATTTTGTGTTACGAGCAACCTGACGACAACGTGTAACCGCCAATGTATTAGGCCAACAGCATGGCCATATGAAAAAGTAGCAAGATGATATTTTAGTTAAGAATTGAAAAATGAAACAGTTTTTGTAGCTTCTTGTTGATGTGGATGATGATGGCACAGCTAAAGTGTTTTGCCGCAAATTGTACATTTGTTTATTATGAAATAAGCGGCGCATGGCATATGTGTATGTGTGTGCGTGTTTTTTATTTGTTTTTTAAATGAGAGAATAGTGTTGTGTAGATGTGAGTAAGCGAAATTTTTATATGAGCATATGTTTGTAGCTTTTAACAGATACACAGTGGTTTGAATGAGACTTCATACTGTGTGTGTACATTATATATGTTGGACTTTGATCTTGTGCTTGTGTAAAGTATATTCTTGGATTTATATCGGTTATATTTTTGACCACATGTAAAGACTATTTTTATTATTAACATAGTGGTCCTTGGATACTACATTCAGAGGTCTATATAAATAACATTCTAGAATCTGAATAATGTTCATTCCGCCTTCTTTATAAATTAAATTATGATCGCTCAGGAGAAAATATTTAGACCTCTATAAAGATAACATTATGTTCACTCTGGTGCATAAATTTTGACCTCTGTATAGCCAACATTTTGAGGTCTGTTAATATCCAATGTCTCCTCCTCGTACATTATATTGCGCTCTCTCTGGAGAATATATCCTGACGTTATATAAATAACATTCCATAGCTTATAAAATATTCATTATGGCTAATATATAGACAACATTCTAGGGTCTATAATGTAAAATCTGGTCTCTGTGTAAATAATATTCTGCTCACTTTATGACCTACATAGATAACTTCTAGTGTATACATAACGTTTATTAAGGCTTCTCTAGAGATTACTTTCTGAGTGCTCTAAAGAATATATTGTGACCTCTATATAAACAACATTCTGAGGTCTACTTTAGTTTCATTCTAGCCGCTATATGTTATATTTAGTTCGCTCAACAGAATTAATTCTGGGCAAAGTTCATACTGGCCTCTTTTTAAAATGTTGACTTCTGGGATCTACATAGATTACACTCCAGTTGAAATTATTGTGGAGACTATATAAACCACACTCTAAACTCAGTACAGAATATATGCTGATTCTTTAGAGTTAATTTTGGCTTTTTTATAGAATCCATTCTGGGCTCTTTAAAGTACATATTTTTCTATAAAGTACATATCCTGTACAGAGCATCCATTATAGGCTCTGTATAGTAGATATTCATCGCTCTGTATAAGATACAATATGGATATTATATGCAGTTTTTTTCTCAGATTTCCATAGTGTATATACTGAACTCTGTTTGGATTTAATTTAGTACTCCGTTTATAGCACATTCTATAGATCAGAGACAAAATATATCACCCGTTATAATTACACTATTAAACCACTGTCTCTAAACCAGGAACAGATGTTTCTGTTAAATGTTTTGTTGTGGCTTGCAAACACGAAATTGTAATGCCGATACTATTTTAATAGCCGAAAAACGAGAGTTGGCCCCAGAGTATCGGTGTATTTTGTATAACAATTTACTCTGACCTGAGTATTAAGATTAAAAATTGAGGGTGGGCGTTGGTCATGTTAAAACCAAAATGAGCACAAGAGATCATAAGGGTTGAGTTTACACTTCACCACAATCCACAGAAATGAGAAAAACAAACAAAAACTAGGAAAAATTTATTACTTTAAGCGCAGCCATTGTGAAAATAAAACTATAACAACGAACGGTCTACATTTGTTAAAGACTAGACTACTTATGAGACAAAAGCAACAACGACAGATGGGATTTATAGACGAAAAATAAAAACGAAAGAGAATTTATTTTTTTGTAAACGAGCGAATACAACAAATGAACGAACTGCAAAATATATGATTAATAAAATACAACAACATATTTGTACACAAAAATAAAAAAATATATATATTTAATAATGATTCTTGTATAGGACAAGTTGCTTTATTATAAACGTAAATACAACAATTTATAGCATTTAAGAAAACTAACTACAAAATGACAAGTATCGGACTATTTATAGCTTTAACATTGAGGTTTTTAGCAAATTGCTAAACATTTTTGTTGTACAACGCGAATGTCAGATACCAGGCGTACAGGCAATACAGTAAGTATTTTTTTTCTTTAAAATCAAGAGAGTAAAATATATTTCTAACGAATATTTATTATAGAGGGAACATTACAAAAAGTGGAAAGGCAGAGAGGATGGTATGAGAAATGCCAAGGAATTTTTCTTACTCCTAAGAAGGGGTTATTATTTTGAATTATTAAAAAAGAAACAATAAAAATTGCTAAACACTCATTCATAAAAATTAATATTAAAATTTTTAATTGATTAGTTATGTTCCACTTAATTAAATTTAATTTAAAAAAATTCTAAATATTTAACACTTGTTATTCATAAATATTTATAATAAAAAATGTAAATGAAAAAAAAAAAAACAACAACTAATTTCATGTGTATTGAAGTGTAAACAAAATCAAGAGGCAACAAACCGCAAAATATGAAATTAATAAAACTTGTAATCATCATCATCATCATGAACGCCATTGAAATATATAACCCACCAATCACTCTATTAATAAAACGAAATGAAAGCACGAAAGAAAAGAAAAAAAGGAAATTGACAATACAATACTCATACGTATGCGTGTTTATATTCATGAGCAGATGATAAACATACAAATAATTATTATAAACAAACAGTAAATGATATACACTCTGACACACGCTCACACATATCGACATACAAGTGCAAAATGGCAAAAAAAAAGGAAAAAAAAAACGTAAACAGAGAGTTGTTTTATGAAATGGTAGCAATGAGAGAGAGAGAGAGTAAAATTGTAAAAACAGTAATGCCAACTAGTTAAAGTATTTTTAAAATGATGAGGCAATTTTTTAAATAAAAATCTACTACTGAAATTATTTGCCGTCTTCATTCGGCTATAAGACCGCTTGAACGAATTAATCGAACAAACATTGTACTTCAATAGAATCAAAGCGATGAACAATCATACTTTAACAGTATTGACGTTTATCTCGGTAAAATATATTTCATTAATTTGCTTATTACTTCCACTGGACTTCGAGAGACGTCTGATCGTTCAGTAATAGCTATAGAGATAGATCTGATACAACCCATCAAATTTATCTTCATCTGCGATGTCTTTTTGCAGTGATACACAGGCTTATGTGCAAGGACAAGTGTTAATCGTAATACCCATGTCAGAGAGACAGACTTGGAATACTATCTAAGAACTACCTCTCCCTATTACGATAAGTTTTTCCGCGCGGGCAGAAACTGGAACTACAGAAGGTGTTTTCACTTTTACTGCGAAAAGGCACCTCGATGTGGAATCTGCCTTGTTCTGTGGGTCCAGTTTCTTATAGTACATGTTCGTCCGAATCTACAAACGCCTCAGTCTGCACCCTGCGGAGCGAGAGAATTTTCCAGTCACATGCGTTATAATCTCAGGGAATCTTACTCTCACTGTGGCGTTGACAGGCTTATTAGTTGTTAATACCGGACCTGGCTGGTTTAAAAGCTACTGACATGAGGTCAAAGTAGAAAACCTTAATAAGCTCACTGTAAAGTTGTAACAACCCGAGCAGAAGGCATTCGTTTGAAGCGCCTATTCCCGGTGCTGTTACAAAGAAACTTTAAAAGTTTATATTGACTTTTCGAAAAGAATTTGTATACAATTTCCGCCATTTTCCAATTTACACTAATACCAAAACTTCTTCACCATCTGCCTACGCCATGTATACACTTAATGTCATTTAAAAAACGTGTCTAATCCAGCGCCATTTTTATATACTTATTTCAACCACTAACTTTTGTTGTTCCATCTCCTCTCAATGTAAATGATCGGATATAGTTACCTGTCAAAATACACTTGCTTACTAAACAATTCTCGGATTCTTCCGTAGTACATGCTATTATGTTACCCTAAACAACAGTCAACTGATACCACTGCTTCAGGTTCAGAAAATAGGTAAAATATAGGATTTTCATAAGCTTTTTCAGTGTTGAAAAGTGACAGAGTAAGTGAAAAACTGTATTTGCTTTTAATTATTCATGGCAAATTGAACAGGAGTTATTTTAGCGAGACAAATTCCTCTCGCATGGGTTCTGAAAAACAGTTTCTTGTTATAATTGATACCAAAAGCTTAAGCTGCTTTCAATTGAAGGTATAAAATTGGTCCTTCGAGTACCGTCACTTGGCAGAAAAGTGAGAATTTCAACATGTTAACTCTTCAAATCATGTTCTAACGTTGCTTTCAGAAAATGTTTGAAATTTTCTTTCCATTCTGCTGGAAGGTAAAAGTATAACAATAATTTTTATCGAAAGAGTATAATTGAGGAATTCATGTTTTAAATTCTTTACCACTTTAGCTTTATAGCATACATTTACACACAAAATGATAAGTGAACTGCGATTACAAAGCATTTTAGAAGTTCACTCAATTGAAAGGTGATTTTGAAATACTTGAGTCAAACTTACTGCTTTTCAAAAGCTTCATTAATTGACTTTCTAATTATATATTTAAGAACGTTTTATTTTAAACAAAAAACGCTTAATAAGCATTATTGTTTTTACGATTTTGTTTATGTCTCTTTACAGAGAATTAAACACATTTGAGAAATTAAATTTATAGAGTATTTGGTTTCATGTCTTTTCTTGATAAAAATACCATAAAATAATCAAATCATATTAGAGGTTTATTTTTCACAATTTTTATTTCATATTGTTGGCGTTTTCCCCCTGTACAAGTGTAGGAAGCAAAAACTCAAGTATTTCACATATGAACGGCACGCGTTTGCTTGTCTGTAAACAAGAAACACAACCATTCAATTCACATTCATCCTGCACAATAAATAATATCGGTACTAAAGCAAAACCTAATGACTGACTGAGAATTTTCAACGATTTATATGAACTCGTTACATGAGTGTATACGTGTGTGTGTGAGTGTGCGAGTTTGCATGTGTTTTACTCGTTTTATAGGTATTAAAATAATAATGATGATGATAATAATTTTTTATTATGTTTATAGTATAAATACAATTTTGTAGTAAATAACTTTAAGGTACTCATGAACTCAAATTAAATGAATAAAAAATTGTTATACATTATGAACAAATCAGAAAGATACACACATACATACACATACACTTATAGTAAGTTCATACAACAAGCAACAGAAAATTAAATTTCTCGTCATTGTCATCATTGTCGTCGTTATTATTTTATAACACAAAAATTATAATAATAATTAAACATCATGATGCAATGACGTTGCAGTCTAAAATCGCTAACAGGAACTCAGAAAAATTAACAAACTTATAAAACGTTCACAAAATAAACTTAAAATCACCGAACACATGTACAACACAAACACAGAGAATGCGAGAGAGCGAGAGCGAGAAAAAACAGAAAGTGTTTTTTTTTATTTACAGTTCAGTTATACACTCATACAGTGACATTCACAGGGAGAGTGTAAAAATATTTAAAGTTCTCTTTTTTTAAAAACAAAATTTGCAAAGTTTGTTTACATTTTTTTCCAACGAGAGACAGAGAGAGAGAAAGAGTGAGAGTAAATTAAAAGCACGTTTGTTATTATTTTTCTTGTCGTTTTTTAATGACTTCGTGTGTTTTCTGCTTTTTATTATTTTTATATGTGTGTGCTGTGTGTGTGTTTCTCGTCGGTATTTAATAGTCTGTTGACGAGGTGCTATAACCACCAAGAGATACATGTAAAAGATAAATGATTGTGATAATATTACCATGAAAGTGTCTAAAATTACAATTAGTTTTGTTACATTTTCATTGAAATGTTTTAAAGGCATAATTAAAATGTGATTTAAAATTACAAATATTTTATTTTATTATTTTATTTTATTTTTTTTTTTTCAAATTCCGAGAACGTATTAATGATTTATTATAATGTTAGTGATATTAGATTTTTTGTGTGCGATAATTTTTGTGATTTAGGGGGATAATAAATGTTTGTGGCCAATTAACCTGAGTTAGTGATGGAAGATTGATAGTGACACTTAGACATTTATCTTAAAGTGATTATGTTGTGATTCATTATTACGTAGAGGAGTTAATTGAAGAAGTTATATTCGTATTTATATATAAAAATGTTAAAACATTTCGTGATGAGTTTTTTTATTAATTAATTTTATTTAATGCGTTTCACCTTTTTTGACTGATTCTATATCGGAATTAATGTAGGGGTTTCAATACACGGTGATACCGTGGAGGCTTTCAAAAAACATTAATAAACATTAATTTTTATTTTCAGTGTTAACGGTGATACGTCTTAAGTCTTGTTTAACATGCCAGCCAATGATCCTATAGTTTTTCAGATATTCCTCGATATAGTAACAATTAACAATATCAGACGTTCTTAACTTTTTGTCCGATATTCCTAAGACATGCTGGGAATGTTGATGGCTATGTAATTCCAAAATTCACTTTATCATTTGTTGTTTTAAACTCTAGAACAAGTTGAATCGAATTTAACTTTCGAATTGTCACATACATTTTCTGGATGATCGAAGGTTTTCAATTCTTCTAGGACATTTCAATTACAATATAATGCCATAATAAACAGTAAATAATAATTACTTATCATCTCATCTGGGTCATCATCCACTTTAATCTGAATGTGTAACACATTTATTACCAAGATGAACCCATGAACAAAAATTATGTTGAAGCATGAGTTTCATGGCTTCTTGAAACCAACTGTCATTCTACAGATGGTTGTCATATCCACTTATGCTTATTATGCAAATATTCACAACCCAAAGGAGTGCTCCCCGTTTTTAATAAGCGTCATTAGAGTGCATCGTATTTCCGTAAGACAGTTGTGTCTGGATCGAAAAATGGTAGTTTGAAAAGACAAATTTTAGGCACCGTAAGCCACTGCTTTTTCCTATCCATCTAGTAGCATATGCTTTCCGAGTCCAAAGATCTAGAAAAACCAAAGTCTGGGCTATAAGACTGATAAGATATAACATTCCTCTACATTTTTTCCAAATAAGTTACAATTGGTCTTCAAACAGTTGATCGAGTGTTGTCATGATGCAAGTCAAAGATCTCGTTTTTGTTCGAATATTTTGACAATTATTTGTTGACTTTCTTTAATATAGGTCTCCTGTAATAATTTTAACCGATTTTCGGCCTTAATTTAACTGATTGGCGGATTTTTACACATGAATTTATGCGTCGGAGTTTCACTAATTTTATTTTTACCACTGATAACATTACGATGCCAAATGTCTTTATTTTTGTAGCATTCAAAATAGCCGTCCAAAGACTCTCAGCTTCAATTCGCATGACTCGCAATTTCTATGATTTTAAATGTTTTCCAATGCTTTTAAATGCAGGACAGAGATCAGACTTCCCGACAACGATATTAGACTAAAAATTCAGCTTTCTTTACACGTACACTATAGACGACTACTACTCTCTCATCGATTTGCGCATTTAATTAATGTATCTTTTACCGGTTCACTTACATAATCTTCATCGCAACAAAAGCAATTGCAAACGGTATTACTCGAAGTTCTATGGAACATTACAGAGATCTAGACCTCATAAGAGAAAGATGTTAAAGTGAAAACATTATAAGAGACACAAATAATCATACATTTATCACTTTATGAGCGATCTTCGTTTATCTAAAGTATCATCACAAAAGTGCAAGAACATAAACAGTTAGGACCAGAGTTTTCACTGAACCATCCAGAATAAAATGTAACGATCTTTGAGAAATTTAAATATAAAGTACTTGTTAAAGCACTAGAGCCAAAAACGCAAGGAAAGCAATTGAGGACGGTATCACCTGAAGTTCTTTGGAATCGTATGGAGTTTAAGAGTTCAGGTCAAAAGGATGCAGAAGTGAAAAACTTCATGAATGAACTTCGCTTATTTGCAATATCTTTACAAAAGTGCAAGTTTATACTGTTGGAGGCAGAATTTTCGTTGAACCAGCCAGAATCTATTAGAAGTATCATTGAGCTCATGTATGAGAGAGAGGGGAATGCCATGACTTGGAAGAAAGCGAGGAATTTTAAAGTTTCCAGTGGAAGAAGTTTGTTAATCTTTAGCTCCAAAAACAAATTTTTTCTTGAACAACTTACCCGATTATGAATTCGATCAGCATTTTTTAGTTTCAATTTATTTCACAAATTAGCGATTTAAATATTGGTAAACTGAATAAAATTGTTTTCAGCAATCAAGTTTTTTTTTAATTAAAATATTTTCAATTTTTTATCTTCAAATAAACACACACGCACACACACAAACTTGAATGTTGTAAAATATGTGGCAACGAGATAATAAACTTGTTCACTTGTAAAAGTATTTAAACACAATTTAATTTATTTTGTTTAATTTATTTTAAATATTTTTTTTAATTTATTTATTTATTTATTTATTTTTTCACTTTTTACACTTTCAAGTTGGCATTTTTTTTGTTTTTGGTTTCTTGTATACAATTTTCGTTTAAACTTGTTTTCAGCAACTAAAACATACAGTTGTGGCAAACAAAAAATTTATATTGAATTTTAATTATGTTTAACGAAATTTTATTTCGTTTTTTTTTTTGTTGTTCTAAAATTTTTTTTAAACTTTTAACGAGTCAAATTAATATTTAGTTACACTGAAAGAAATTTCAGATAACCGATTTCAGTTAGTTATATGTATTTGTAGATGTTGTTGCTTTTTTAGTTTTATTTTTTATTAGGAAAAATTATTTTTGTTTAATTTTGTTGTTTATTTTTTTATCTTGTTTGTAGTGTGTGTATTTTTTTTGCAAAAAAAATGCAAAACCATCACTTCCGGAGGCGCTACTTAAACTGAAGAGAGTAATGTATAAAAATCACATACAAATATACACACCAAAACAACAAAAAATGTTTTTTTATAGATATATTTGTATATATACAGGTCTATCTATATGTCTCTGTATATATATAAATGTTTATATATACTTATCGTTTACAAAACAGAAAATAAAAAAATAAAAAAAGAAGAAAAAAAAACAAACCAAACAGTTTTTCAAACCGACACACAGTTGGGACAGGAGAATAGAATGGATGGATGGTTGGTCTGGTTGGAATATAGATGGCAAAAGTTGGCTGGCTGGCTGGTTGGTTGGTTCGATGTTTGACTACGGGCTGGATGTATACTTAGATGGATGTCTGTTTGTTTGTTACGGTGTAAGTAGAGTACAAATATTAAATAGAAATTTGGTTTGGTATGTAAAGTGTAGATGAATGTCTACAAAGCTAAAACTATACATACAGTATGTATGGACCCCTACATACAATTGAAATTTAACCATAGGAAATATCTAGATTTAAAGGTATGTTTGTGTGTTAAATAAATTCATAAATATTATTGTAGATCTGTCGGTTTGTTGGACTCTCCAGACTAACACTTTAACTATTCGTCTATTTATTTATTTATTTTTTGTCCAAAAATTTACATTTCGTTGTTCGTTTGATTGTTGATTTAAATACATTTTGGCGTTAGTCGATCTGTTGTCGTCGTAGACACCGTATGACGTTGTTACAATGGTAAGAAGACATTTATTTAATAGCAATCAATTAGGTGGGTTAATTGAAAAGTAATCATATCGACCACGTTAATGTAATGTGTGTAAGTCATTTTTAAAAGTCATGTTACCTGTTAGCACTAAGGGGGCGAGACAAGAAAATGAATATGGGACAATAATTTTGGAAAATATTTTTGAATTGGAACCTAATTAAAAACATATATTAGGAACTATCCCTTCTTTAATGGATCATCCTAGAACTTAAACTACCACTAATCATTGAAAATTGATGAACGTCAATGAGTAGTAATTTGAACCAAATAGAATTTTTTTCGGAAAATCTGATAACCCTCTTCCGATCTTTTTAACGGTTGCTGAGAGATACAACTCAAGTCGAAACTTGAAATCTATAGGACCGAAGGGTAAAAACACACACTTTTTATTTACTATAATAGAGTAGAATTTTGACCAATTAGAAGTTTTCGGATGATCTGACAATCTATTTTCATTGCAGAAGTTTTAAATCATTAGAACACTATTCCCGTCGTCATACACCAAATTGAATAACTTGAGAATGTATTCCTTTCTACAACGAAGGTAAGAAGATGTCTGATCTGAGCCGAAAAATCCTTAAGGTAGTAATTTGGAAGCTTTAAACCGATAGACTACGATCGTTGTAACTAATTGAAACTTAATTGACAAGAACTCATAAATCAGAGTTAATATCTGTGACTCCCAGATAACGCTCAGTATTTTCTAGTATCATAAATTATTTTGAAAGCAGTGATTTGTTCTCTCGCCAAATAGCCTAGATCTTGCCCTTCTAACTACTACTTATTTCGATCGATGTATTTTCTAGAATCAACAGTTCTTTTATTATGAACCTGCTGAAAATGCATCACATGGTATCTGTACCGTATAAAATTTATTAAATTTAAGAGAGCAATCAACGAAAAATAACCAAATTATTCGAACAGAAGAGATATAAATTTTCAGAGATGACAATGCTCGCCTACATATTGAAAGAGCGATCATAAATTTGTGGGAGAATTGTGGTTAGTTCACCCGCTAAATAGGCCAGATTTTGCCCTATCTGACTATCACTTATTTTGATCGATATATAACGCCGTTTTTGTAGTATGTTTCACTTAACTTTAACAGCAGGACATCAAACGGTTACATTTTCAATGAGCTAACTCTTTTCACTGGTAGTGAATAAGTTTTAAATTGAATTTCAATTAGCGATAGAAACTAAGTACAGTATTCTTGCCAGCGGAATTGCAGACGTGTTCTTTTGTACTCAACCAAATTCTAGAGATTTTCGCATAAAATTCCAAAGATCTCCGAAGAAATTAATATGTGAACAATCCTAGAAAAATAATGCAATATTTATTCCTCTTCAAAACACTTTAATGAATATCGGTCGCATATTGCTGCAGCTTAAACAAGTGATGAAAAGTTCCTTCCAGTTCCTTTACAATATTGCCATGTTAAAAAAAAGATGGAAGACAATTTTTACAGGTTCATGACTTTGATTAATGACTTATCTAATAGATTAAGCAAGTTTGGGCAGAATTGTCATAGGAATTTGATTCATTTGGATCATTCATTTCAAATCTTAGATCATTCATTACTTGATACTATTTAGTTAGAACGAATAGATAGTTGTTCCATCTCATCTATCCAGATTGTCTGAAATCTTATATATTTAGAAGGCAAAAATTAAAACTTAAAAATAATGTTTTCCAATCAGATTACGACTTTCTTTCGTAATCAACGTTAGGATTTTTTAATACTTGAAGTTCATATTATTCACAATACATCACTAATTTAAGACTGAGTTAACAATCAATGACTTCTTCTTTTCCCTACACCTCTTGATATTTCATTTAATTTTAAATTAACCCACTTTACTCAATTATGAACAGGGAAAGGAGTGAAGTGGTGAAACAAAGATAAAATACAACTCTAACACATACATGAACATACAAATATATTCCATGTAAGGATTATAAGCTAAATGGTAATAAAAATAAAATGTACTCGAATAGAGAACAACAAAAATACAAAAAAGAAAATATTTAAACTCTCAGGATGTTAAAATCACAATGTTACTCGTATTATCTCAGTCAACGTCTACTCTATATGGATTCTTGGAGTTTCTATTTCTTTCTTTTTTTTTTTTATTTTTTAGTCATCGGTATCATTTTGAATACGAATACAGCTAGAGAACAAAAGCTTTAAAGGGAGACAAAAAGTAGTAAAAAAAGGAATGATGGCAAAGAAGTTACCGAAAGAAAACAGGACAAGCAAATATTAAACTCAACAAATTTTGAGGACATTTATAGATTTTTCTAGTGTAATTTGCTACTGGAAGTTAATATCAAATCAATATTGGACTTAAAATTTTTATAAACATTTGGAATTTCATAAGGAAAATGAAATGGAAAAGAAATTCAGTTGCCATACAAACCAAAATCAGAAGCGTAAGACACGTAAGAGAATGTCGCAAGAATTCACATGACTTATAAACTAATTAAACATTTGACAGGTCTGGAATCGGTCGCCACTAATACAGTTCTAAGCTGATCCTTAGTACGTCTCATATACAGTGTATGGAATGTAAAACTTTCTAAAAGATCTGTATTATACAGACTTAAGTTTTCTTGCTAAGAGTTAAATAGGCGAAGAGGTATAGCTACGAAGTATTGATCTGAACAAGACAAACTGAAAAGGTTTGAAGACGAAGAGTTTGAAGTACCATGCCAAACTCAACAAGAAAAGGAAAGCTTGCTTAGAGTTGATTAGATCCAGCAAACAAGAAAAGAGGTCTGTCCTGACGAAAAAGTTTGAAGAAGAATTTTGAAGTATTAGAAGACAAAAATTTATTGTAAAACCCGAGAACAGCTTGCATTTTAAGTAATTTTGCCACTGGCAAAGCAAAAAATCAGAGCCAAAATAAAATATTTATGAAACACAGAAAATGTTCTGAATTTTTTGGAATATCCATGCCTCCAATATAATGCCCGATATTATCTGGAATCAGAGGAATTCTTTATAATGAGCTGTGATCGTGTATAAAAATCACAAAGAATTTATAACGAAAGCTATTGAAGAGAACATTCAGGGAAAAGTTACTACAATATTCTTTCGGACAAGATCCTGTTTATGAGCTGGTTGGGTCAAATGTTCACAGGGGACCTATTCAAAAGTCAGTTGATTTGTTTGAAGAGAACAATCCACAAGGAACGATTATTCGACTAGAGATCTAGATTTTGCATCATAACATCGTTCGTACAGGCACTTGATGCAAGTTTAGACGTAAATTATTTGGATAACTGTGGATGACTAATCCGCCATCACTCTCAGACTTACATTTGCATCGCTCCATAAGGCTTGCACGAAAAAAACATAAACTATACCTTAATTCACCTCACCTCAATATGGGAAAAGCCTTTTACCGCATCTCTCATCAGATGAGGGATCAGAGGGGTGTTTTCTGTATTATGAGCTGTTGAAATCGAGTCAGATGATAATAGATTTACTGCACCAAAAGCGATTGATAAACCAAAATTTTTTTTGAAACATTTTGACTCACTTATTTTGGCGCGCAATCTATACGCCAAACCAAGAAGATGGGTCAGAGTAGTGGCTAACGAGGGACAGTACTTTAAAAAAATAATGAAAACTTATTAAAAAAAAAAGATTTTCTTTCTTCCTCCCTTGCAATTGCGCGAAAATAAATGCAACTCTATAAATGTAGTCACACAAAGCAGTGAATTTCCAAATCACCAACGAAAAAAAAATTAAAAAATACATAAATGTTATGTTTTCTCAAAATGCCTGAAAACGATTTGGGTTTACTATCACGAATGAATTACTTTTTTTTTAAAAGCTTAACTAAACAAAAATTTAATTTTCCACATTCGACATAAAAACATTCAATTCGCTACATATTAAATTAAATTTTTGCAACGAGTAGAAAAAAGTAACCACAAAATATCATCATTATTATTAAAATAATCATTATTAATGCTTCCACACATCTTTCATCACTTTTGATCAGATTTATAAAGTTGCCACATATTTTCACAATTATTTTTATCATCATAATTATCATGTTATTTCTTTATTAGTCACTTTAAATGTGGCATCCATTTCCTCTCTTTGGATACCCGCCATCTATCTTTCTTCCAGTTATTTTGCCTGTCATTTTATATTCAACCGTTCAGTTTTAGGCATTTCGAGTAGTCGTCGTCTGTCAATCGATTAAATAGTTTTCATGTATGTATAATTGAAAAATCTACACAAAGAATTTTGCAATACAACAGCAATTCTATATGACAGACTAAGTTGAAAGACAGCAAAAACAATAAAAAAATAGGAAACATATATACAATTTTCCCAATAATGCGCATTAAATGCCAACTATATATATATTTCTACATACGTGAATATATAATAATTTATTTTTGTACTCACTCATCCTCTCAATTTGTTATTTAAACAAAGAGACATTGAATATAATTATTTTATTTTTGTATGCAGTTTAAAATTGTTCTTTGATTTGTTGTAATAGTTTGATTAACAAACATCTCTAAATGTAACACTGAGCGAAAATATTTGCTGAAAGCAATTGGGATAATATGGATGATTTCCCATTTTATGGACGATGGAAAATTATCTAATCTTTTCCATTTTCCTAGATTGAAATATATGTCCTCCAATTTGTTATCAACATATTTCTACTGCTGACATTCTCACACATCTATGATCTCTTGTTTTTCTTTAATTTTCATAATTTTCATCGCCCTCTATATGTGACGCAGAGGTGGGTGCATCATGCTAAACATTGATTCATGCCAACTCTTATATTGGAAAAATAGAAAAATTTACGGTGATAAAAAATCCCCATTTGATGTCACTGGATTAATGTAACACTTATAGCGCTGCTTGGAATGCCAACGTAATTCCTGATGATAAATTTGTACCGATCGGATTCCAATACGGAAAACTTACTTTATAGATCATTCGCACTGCAGTGTACTTAGCACCAGATTGAATTTAAGTGACCTGAAGAGTCCAGGTTTATCATTCACTTTCATTACATTGTAATGAAACGAGAATTCAATGCTTCCGAGTTGAATACTCGTACTCATTACTTGTCGTGTGGCAATCTTTTAGATTAAAATTTTCAATGATCGTATTAAATAAAATAATCAGACCAAAGCTAATGGAAGTCCTCTGCTATTTTTAGCATTCTGTTAGGAGTAACCTTGAAACCGCTCGCTTTAAAATCAATTCATTTATTTGGAGTCTTCACGCCTCGGCACCTCGCAAAGGTTATAGAATTTGCTACTATGTTTTTTCCTCTGCTTTATGGGATATACCAATTTAGTTCGTGAAGTGTATACGTGTGAGCTTAGTGTATTCAATGAACTACAGCTGTATCACCCAGTAATTACAGGGGTATAAATTCAGGGAATAATTACGGGTACTCCAAATCATGACCTTTACCTTCGTATCTGAAGGCGTGATCCACGAATCCTTATTAAAATCTTAAGGCGAGAGAACTAAGTATATTCTTACCGCTTTTAAGAAATAACGGCGATGACGCGATAGGTGTTAACTCATCCATAGTGGATTTATGACTCTACAACAACTGTAATTGAGAGTCATATTATAACATCGAGTACATTTAACGTAGGCTGAACGAGATCAATTTGAATAGTACAGCCATGTAGGAAATGTTCACTTAATCCATCCAATCTTATTGCAATGCGACATCAAACTTCTTTTACAATAATATTCAAGTGGAAAAAAGTAAAGCTGTTGTATTATTTCTATTCCAGAACATTCAGAACACACGATCACGTTTGAAATTATTGATCTCTTGAATCATATTATTCCTTTAAGCATGAGCATTTTTGTTTCTATGAAAAATAATTCACCTGCGATGGTCCTTGAAGATAAATCTGGGTTATACTCTATTCAGCATCATCATCACGAACAATAATAATATTTTTCGCAGAAGAAACTGGCTTTGTATGATTTTCCTACAGGTTAGGTTTACTGCAATTTGCACACGATTCTCCCAAAAACGTCTGTCAAGTGGAGTTATGAAAGACACAAGATCTATTCGATGATTGGTATCAATTAAAGCTAATAGTCGAAATTCACAGGGAATTGGAGAGTAATAGAATGCAGATAAGTGCGAGAAGTGCGAGAGTACTCTGATGTCTTAAACATTCGTAAAGTTTTCGGAAAGTTAAGGTTTGGACGAAGGCAAATGCAGTTGAAGAAATTGCGAGATTTTGTAAAGTCATGCGAGAGTTGTAAAAGGATATATTGGAGTTTTCAGAAAGGATTTTCATTTTTTATGTGAGGGAGGAGTATGCGTAGAGTGAGTTGAAATATGCGATGTAATGTGATTATTGACAAACATATGTAATGGAGGTTATTACAGATTTGGTACCATAAAAAGTTAGTTAGAAGTGTTGTGCGCTTATTTGCAATTAAAGATCCGGTTATGATACTAGTAAACTTAACCTACTTAATTCCCTTAAGATATTTTACATTACAGTGAAAATCAAAATACTTATTTAATTTTAATAGCTAAACATTTGGGATTATGATCCTTAAAATCTAGGAATAATGAAAATATGTTCAATACTCACCAATAATTTTCTCAAGATCATACTTGCCACATCAGGGCCAGTATAATATGTTTACAAATTTAGCAGGGCAGCATTTTTTTCTCCAAGAACAAGTTTCCTCAAACACATTGTTTTTTTTTGCTGTAACTTTATGATTTGATTTCTATTTTAATTAGAACTAATTAATTTTTTTTTCACTCTCTATAAACTTGATTTTATAGGTTAAACTCAAAATCAAATTATTCCATTTAAATAGAAAATTTTCTTTTCTCAGGTATCTTTTTTTTCGTTTATCTAAATGTAAAGATAAAAATTACACATACACACACACACACACACTCATAAAGTTCAATCTCGTTAGTTTGTTTGTAGGAATGATTTTGCCGAAAAAAAAATTGAGAGCGAAAAAATAATTTTTTACTCAGTTATAGATACACACACAAAAATAATATGCACTTTTTAGTCACACACAAACACACATATACATTTACTGAATTTTATTTCATTTCTTTTTTTCTGTTTTTTGTTTTTTGCTATAATTCGTTTTGTTGTGTTTTTTATGAAATATTGTTACTTTTATCTGTAAATCTTGGGGATACTACAACAACAGCAACAACAACAACTCACTATAATAACGAAACAACTCTTGAATAGTTGAGTTGAGTTTAGTTTTAGTTTCATTTCGTTAAGTTCAGTAGAGAGTTTTCAGTTCAATTTAGTTTAGTTTAGTTTTCAATGGTTTGGCATCAAGTTTAAGTTGGCTGCTGCGAAACTAATGTTTATTTGCTTGTTTGTCAGTTAGGCTGGTTGTCAGGCTGACGGGTTAGCTGGCTCACTAGATGTTGGTTAGTTGGTTTAACTATGTGTGATTGGGATTTGGAACTGAGGCAGAGTTTGAATTGTTGAGAGTTGTTTCATTTCGTTTTGTTTTGTTGGTCTGACTGTTTAGGTTTAGCCAGAACACAACAACAAAAGGGAGAAAATAAAGTTCGCCTTTACTAGGACTCCCAGGTACCATGAACTCTAAAACGAAGTGTAACAAATACCGAACCTTAAACATCACAAAAAACAACAACTAAAACAACTCCAATACAAATACTACATTGATGTTGTTATTTTTGCTATTGAGCTTTGTGAGTAAAACCTTTTTGCCACCAGTAATATTGTTGTTGTTGTTGCTGATGATGATGATGGTGCTGCTGATGATGTTAAAAAATGTCGGCGTATAAAATGGCAATAGCAACAATATTCGTTGTTGACGACGAGAACAACGACAATTGCAACAAATACACAATTATATAGAAAATAGTTTACAAAAATAAAATTTAAAATCAGCGACTAAAAATTTAGATTTTGCTGCTGCTGCAACTACCGGAATGTAGTTTTGTTGTGGCTGTTTGGCGGATTGTGTGATACAAGATGAAAGTTTATACAGTTTGAGTATCATTAAAACAAAAACGCAACCATTTGATTTGATGATGAGCAGCAGCACCACATAGAGGTGATTGGTGACTTGGCCTAACAAAACTTTCAAAGACACAGACAGACTCATTCACTCAATCTACTACTCTGCATGCAAAGACTTTCAAACTCATTGTTGATGCAAAAAAAAAAGAGTGAAAAAGAAAAAAGTTACAGAAAATAAAAAATCTGTATCCATATTGAAAAAATATATAAAAATATCTCCAACCATCTGACTGATTATCTGTCTGTCGGTCACTTTGTCTTTCGGTCGTATTTCTATTCAAAAAAATAACTTTAGAACAAATGTGGCCCAAACCAATTTAAATATTCTAATTACAAAAAAGAAAAACATTTTAAAAATATTATAGAAAGGCAGTTTGAAAAGTCTTTTGAAAATGTACTGCAGAAATCTTACTAATTTTTTGGTCCTTCAAACTGAATTTCTTATTAAATAATAATCGATTTCATAATTTTTGGTCCTGCAAAAAATTTCTAGAGAATAGACAACATAAACAAATTTCAAGAAATCCGACTAATTTATGGTCCTTCCAACTGGATTCATTTTAAAGTTTAAGATGTCAGCATTCAACACTTCGCCGATATGAAATGTGTTTCATTTAATAAAAGGCGAGGCCATCAGAATCAATCATCTTTTAGATACTTTAAGTTTGAGAGCATTCCAAATAAAATTGTTGGAATATTTCAATTATTCAAAGCGCACGATATTGCCCGCAAATGAAATAATCAATAGGCTTAATCTATTGAATCAATGTAGTCATTTACGCATGAAATTACAAGATTTTATTAAGAAATACATGTGCGATGTTCATGAAAGACGAATCGAGGTAGTCGTTTCTTCCAAAACTCCTTGGCAATCCGAATTTTCGTTCCGGAACGAATCGAATCGGCCAAAGATTATCAACTCTGTTACAGCTGTAATAACCAGAACTTTTCTCCTCTCCTGCAAACCTTTTCTCAAATAAACAATAGTGATTCCTTTTTTGATTTCTGGTTACAAATACAGATGAAGTAGGTGCAAAATTTTTCGAGGTCTTATGAAGGATTAAGCCTCTATAAGTCGGTGATTGATATCAATTAAATGATCAAAAGAAGATAAAACTCTTGATAAAACTAACAAGGTTTTGAGGAGTGGTGACATTACGATGGAATACAGATTAGTACGTACTCTACCTGAGCTCTAAATATCAATCAATGAAATGTTAAAATCAAGATGAAGCTAATAGCTGAAACCCATAACGACATGGGATGCATATGAGTGCGAATAAAGAACTCTACATGAGTTTTAAAACCGTTGATAACCTTTTGAAAGCAGTAAGTAGCAAAACAGATATCCTTCAGAAGCATTGCGGAGTTTGGAAGGTCCGGTAGAAGGCAGGTTCTGCTGAAGAAGGTGCGAAGTTTTGCAAAGTCTTACAGCTGACTGAAAAGTGGAAATGAAAGTTGGAGAAGATCTATGATCAATGAAATACAACTACAATTAAGACGATTGCAGGAATTTATAAAAGATAAGTATAAGGAATCAATTCCTTGCATGAAGAGAACTATGGGCTCCATAGTTCTTTTAAAGCACTCAATGGCTGAATCAACACAAAAAGCCTTTATCTTTACGTTTGAATGATTGACAAAGCATCCACGAAGGAGTTTCAATTGGAGAAGATACAAAGGTCAGGAGATGCATTATCCAACTATTTTATTTATGCGAAAGACTGGATGTTTCTAACCAATTCAGTTTAGAGAACCACTAAAACCTAAACACTGTGCCCTTTATTCACCAAATATCGTTGAGATTAAATGTGTAATGGCAGCGTCCATTCTTCTGTAACCGATTAACAAAATCTTAGAATTAAAGTTTCCGTAATGAAAAAGTTTTGATCTCATCAGTGTAATATTCTGTATATGGTCGTAGATACTACATGACGTATTAGGTTTGTGGTTAACGAATTTCCTGGCCTTCAAATATAATTACTGAACCCTTAATTCCAAACTTTTAAAACAACTTTTCAGTTTGCCCTCCTTTCGAGCTCTCGAACTCCTTTATTATCTTTAACCCGTAAATATTATTAAGTTTGTTTAAATTCTAATAAACGATCTAACGACCGAAAGACCAAACGACCGACCAACATAACATCAACCAAACCTACAACTTTCCAACAAACCAACCAAAAAAACTGTCGAACGACCAACAAAACATAACCTGACAACACAAAATATATTCTACTGTATATGTGTTGTTGGTGTTGTTGTTGATAGTGCTTTCAATGTTGTTGCAATTGTTGTTTGTTTTACTTAAACACACACTCACACTCACACTAAAATCACACACACAACTTCCCGTATTAGTATGACAAATGGCACTGGTATGCGAGAAGTAAAGTAAAATACGAAACAGGTGGAAAATTTGAACTTAAATAATATTTACGAATCTCTGATGCGCCGCAGCTGCTGCTGCAACTGATTCTGATTTTGTGATTCTGGAATAACACAAAAACAATGCAACAAATATATATATATTGTAAAAGGAGAAATGTTATAGTGGAAAGCGTAATGTAAAGGAGAATTTACAAGAAAACAGAAAATAGAAAAAAAAACAGAATGAAAAGAAAATAAAAGAAAATTATTTCGGATGCTTGCAAGTGCAAGGTTGGTTAGTTGTCGGTGGGTTTATGGCACAAGGAAAATGTAAGAACTCAAACGAAAATATTGCAA